>BGPR01004600.1:62615-108718 GCA_013235015.1 Araneus ventricosus | reverse complement strand
TCATTATGCTTCGTTCAGTTACGTATTGCTTGAAACCCTAATAAAGCTATTACAGCCAACAAAAAACCTTTTCATCACAAAGGTTGTTTACCAAGTGATGAGGGCGACAAGTCGCCTAAGTTGAATATCTTTCTGCATTCCAATTTGTAAGATAGTTATGGAGAAATAAATTTCTATCCCCTTTGTCATAGGACAAAATCGTCGCTATTTATTGAATCCTTTCAAATGCAATTTCTTGCATGGATTATCTGCTGATAACATCCATGCTGTAATAATATTCTTCATTAATAATTTGCAGAATTGTGAAAAAATCCTTGTTATTGTAAAATGTGTTTTTAAGGGTTTCTAGAAGCATTGCAAATGTCATTTGCAAAAATAAATTTAAAGTGTCTTCTTTACAGAGTGCCAAAACAAAAGTCTCAATTTATTTTTTTTTACCGACTGTAATAGAAAATGTAATAAGGAATGTTATGACGTCAACGAAGGCAGCAATAACGAAAAGAAATGTGCAGCCGACTTCATGAAAATGTAAATGATTTCATCACATTTGCAGAGCGTGTTTAATTCAAAACTCGTCCAAATTAAATAGAAGCCCCACTTCGTTATGATTAATCAAATATTTACATTTTTTATTTCATTTCTTTATGCATCGAATTAGAAAAGGTAATGACAAATTAATTTTTTTCCAGTTTAGAACAGAGGTCGGGCGCTTTTTATAAGTTCATGTTGTTCTGAAGTAAAACAGTAAACGAAAATAATGCTATCATAGTTTTGCTTAAATAATTTTAAATAATTTTTAAAGCATACCTTCTAATATTAGCGATTTCCTTAGTTTTATTGTTAAAGTAAAATTTCAAAATTTTAAAATTAAAAAAATGTATAAATGAATAAATGATAAAAATGAAGCGCACCGTCTTTCAGGTGGAAATATGTCTCGCTTTAAAAAAAAGAAAAAAAAATCCACCTGTACCGTGACCCTTGGGGCTACGCCAATACTGCATTACCCGTTCTGGCACAATAAAACATACATGTTCCATTTATTTCCTAGTGTTTTAGGTTACACTCAATTCATGCGAAAAATCGCTTGCTAATAAAAATTCCATCATATGTCAATTTAAGAGTCAAATTACTGATGACATCATAGAGTTCCACCTTAAACTGAAAACAACCAGTCATACACCGAGCATACAGAAATTTCCTTAACATGAGCAAACTCATTGCTAACAAATTTCAAAACCAATGGAAGCAATTTTTGAGTATTTTTCCCCCTTATTTTTATAATGATGTAACTAATATAACTGCTTACTATAATATTAACATTTCCTTATTTGTAAAAATATGTATGGATGAATGTCGAATATTTTAAAACTCTAATAAGGGACAGATTAAGAACAATACAACAATCTGCGTTTTCTCGGTGCATGCTCAGGAAATGGGAACTTGAATGCTTTTATTAAAACTCAGGGACGTATATCAAAAAATTACTAACATTTAAGAAATTCGTCAATCCAATATAATTAGCAGTTAACCATTAAAATCAAAAAGTTGATATGCAAACAAAAATATTTTACTGTCGTTTTTATTAAAATATAATCCAAACCGTGCTTTGTTACTTGAACGAATTTCATTTTTTAAAAAATTGCTTTGTTTTAAGAATTGGAACTTCTGAGAAATTGTTTTGTAAACTTTTCACTTTGACAAGAGTTTATTGCAGAGTAATTTCATCTCATTTCGAAAAATACTGTCTGCTTTTTCAATCATCTATCAAACAAGCACCAAACATGTTATTTAGTATTTTTTTTCAGTTTTAATGTGAATTCAAAACATTCAAGCGTATAATGAATTAAGTTCTTTATTTAAAAAAATTAACGAATATAAACTCGTTTGAAAATAACTCAAATGTATCAAAAACCAATCAAAAGAACATCGACACAAAAACAAACTGTATTTATTAAAATATCAATTTTGAAATACCTCTTCTTCAGGAAAAAAGATATTTTACAGAAACTGCAAAACAAAGTTTCGGATACCATTTTTATTCTTTTGTATTTATTTTGCTGCATTTTGTAAGTTGCGTTCTCACACGCGTGGTTTCTTTATTTTCTTAGCAGTGTTAATTTGTATTTTGGATTGAATAAACAAACAGGAATTGAACAATACATATTTATGATGATACATTAATGTACTTGTTTTGTATTTATTTATAAGTAACAAACCGCCGAAGCTGATCG
Source organism: Araneus ventricosus (assembly GCA_013235015.1). Lineage (NCBI taxonomy): Eukaryota > Metazoa > Arthropoda > Arachnida > Araneae > Araneidae > Araneus > Araneus ventricosus. The sequence goes on along the minus strand of BGPR01004600.1, from coordinate 106,487 downwards.
TTCAGCATCGATTGCTAAGAATAATAAAACTTTTTATTAGCTTTTTAGCTCAATTTTTACTGTAGCTGTATACCAACACGTATTTATTGTAATTAAGTATTTATCTTTTACACAAATGGCAAAACTGATGGATGGCTTTCTGGATATTATTGTTGTTTTTGAACATTTTCATTGGCTATTTTTGTATCTTTTATTATATATATTATGAAGTTTACATCACAATTTTTGTAATTCTTCGATTGGAACAAACAATTCGGTTGAATAGTTGCATTTTAATGTTAATTAAACCCATAATATGATGCCTAGTTACTGCTTGTTATCTGTTGTATCTAACCGGACCTAATGCGACTCAAACAAATCCATGTTGATATAGCACAGCGTTAACAACTCGAACTTCTTTAAACCTGTCAAATTAGTCGGTTATTCGAATTTCGAATTCTCGCGGAGAACTTGCCGTTGTATTTCACTAAATTAAACGCCAAAACTAGAATATTAATAGAAATTTATTCAGTACAAAAGTAATAATATCAATAATAATTCCTCTCAATAAACAGGAAAGCTTGGAGATAAAAGGGAAAGAAAATTTCATCTACTTCCTCCATTTCCACCTCTAAATTTATAAGGATTAGAGCTATGGGGATGAAAGAAGCGGAAAGAAAGTGCTACTGATGAGAGCTATCGAACGAGTTGTCACATGCTTAGGTTAAAAAACAGTCGAAGCTAGGGGTAATCTAAAGCTAAAAAAGTCAGCTACAAAATGCATTTACCCCTAACTTCTAAGGGATTGCAGCTATCGGAAAACTTTTATTACAAAGGCTGTTTGTTATGATGAGATGACATTTCCCCTAATTTAAATTATCTTTCTATTTTCAATCTCAAGGGAGTTATGGAGAAACGCAAATTTCGGTGTTGTGATACTTGCGTATAGTGGGATTTGCGTACAAAGCATTACAGACTAATCAGTCGTCAGTCACTCAGCGACAAGAGTGAATAGATAATAATTAGTGTAGGTTTGCTATTATTTATGAGATGAATATATGGTAGAATCTATGAGATTATGTACATGTGCAGAAATATCATTTGCATGATTTTCCTCATATATATTTTTTTAAAGTTCATTGATTAACAATTAATATCTATGAGGCGTGTCCGGAAAGTAAGTTCCGTTTCGTTCTACCGCCACCGCAGCGCTAGTGTCGCAGTTCCGCGCAGGTGCACACGTGTCTCTGGTTCATTGTCTGTCCACTGACGTCATTGCAGCCGGATTATGTTGTGTTTACAGGTGTTAGTGAGCGTTCAAAATGTTTAAGACGATTGCCGATCCCGCTTACTGTGAAGTGCGTTCTGTAATACGGTTTTTGAACGCAAAGAAAGTTAAGCCAGCTGAAATTCATCCTCAACTTGTAGAGATTTATGGTGAAAATGTAATGACTGATGGAATGGTTAGAAAGTGGGTTCGACAATTTAATGATGGACGCACTAATGTTCATGACGAAGCACGGAGTGGGCTACCTTCTGTTGTCAATGATGGTTTGGTTGCAAAAGTGAATGAGAAAATTCGTGGAAACAGACGGTTCACAATAAGAATGCTTTTTGATGAGTTTCCACAAATTTCAAAAACTATTTTGCATGAGATTGTCACAAATCGCTTAAATTATCGAAAATTGTGTTCCCGTTGGGTTCCGAAAATGCTTACGGATGTCCACAAAACGAAGTGACTTGGCAGTGCTTTGAAATTTCGTACCCGATGCAGTGAAGAGGGCAATGAATTCCTAAACAGAATTGTGACCGGTGATGAAACTGGGGTTTGTTCTTGAATTTGAAGCGTGATTTTAGAGGTAGGCGCTTTAACAGCGATGACGACGCAGAAAACGGTGTTCAGCAGTGGCTGTCTTCACTGGCGGCATCTTTCGTTGAAGAGGGTATAGACAAGTTGGTTTCTCGCTAGGAGAAATGTCTGAACAATGATAGTAACTATGTAGAAAAATAGTTTACGAAATGCTCTTTCATGTAAAGATAAATTTTATTTTGAAAAATATTTTTTATGCGAGTTTCTCCAAAACGGTACTTACTTTCCGGACATGCCTCATATAATAAGGCACATAATGTGGAAATTTTCCAAATCGATCCAAATTTTATTCGAGAACATGTAAAATTTCACGATTTACATTGTTGTAACTTCTTTTAAAACTTGTGTTAATTAGTCACACGACTGCTGTCAGAAGATCATTGAACGGTGGTTAATGACTTGTACGGATATGCTATTGTACGCAACTGCATACAATCATAAATTTCACCACCACCACCTTTTCCACCCCCTTTGCTGGGTGGCCTATCTATGAACTCGGTTGAGATTTTCTTCCATGTCAGTTGCCGGTACAAATCCAACCAAAATCACTCCATAATCGTGTTCACAAGATAACATGGACAAAGAGTTGCTGGTGTCCGTAAATTAATAAACAAAAATAAATTTTCGTACATAAAATAAATTGTGAGTGACCAAAGGAAGGCGACATGTTTGGTAAATGGGCTTTATGGATTGTTTGACAAATATGCAAATGTTTTTAACCACATGACAGGCATGTAAGACACACAAGAGATATAAGCTGTATTGGGGCAATGTGAAAAAAAAAGTTAATGCCATGCGTTATGCTCATTAAAGAACACATCCAGATTATTTTACTCATAAAAATAGTGAGGGTAAATTACAAGAAAGACACTCGATCAGAGATGTTGCTTTTGAATCCAGGATTGCCAAAAGCGGTTGTGGAAAAGTTATGAAATTGGAACAGTCACTAGATATTATTGTTATGGCCGACCAACTATAATTACTGCAAATGAGGATCGTTATACGGGGTGTCCCAGAACTCTGCGTACAAACTTGGAGGGGAGGCAGAGAACATTGTTAGGAATCATAATCCCATAGGATTGTTAGGAATCATAATCAGAAAGGCTATCATCCCCGTATTCACAAAAGGTTCAAATTAAAAAATGTCAAAAAACTTCAGGTTCTGGAGGAAAATATGAAGGTTCTGTTTATTTTCAAAGACTTGCTCGTGAGTTCCTTAAATCTATAGGTTGCTGATGAAACAAGTCCAAGAGATGACCACGAATGGTTGAATACCTAGAGCAGTGAAGTAAAATATGATCCAGATTGTTCATAACGTTGCATGTATTACACATTGGATTGCCTGAAAGATTAAATTTATTCAAGAGGCCTAGGGTTATTAATGTTTTACTAAAAATTCTGGCGCAAATTATGTCTTCTCTTCTGTTCTTTGTCCATTTGAAGATGGATCTGATGCCAGGGATTTCTCCAAGTCCTTCATAATATTTACTATCTCTGTAATTTCCTGAAGTTCTTTTTTTAGAGTTGCGCTTCATATGGGAAAGAATATCCTCTGATGCAATCCAGTTAATGTATGGGCAGTGTTCGGTAACTAATTTTGCGATAAAATCTGAATTTTCATTTCATAAAATTGAAGAGTGTCCTGGTATCCAAAGTAAAGTAATAAGATCGTTTGCTAGAGATTTTTCCACTAACTTGTGAACAAGCCTATGGATCACCGATGGAGGTTTAGATGAAAAATTTTGTAAACCTAACAAGACTGAAAGACTGTCAGTAAGAAAAAGTAATGGCTTGTCTGGAATAGCAAGATCGTCAATGGCCTGGCAGATGGCCAGCTCTTCCGCAGTAAAGATTGAGTTGGTATGATGGATTCGAGAAGCAAATGAAGAAAATTCCGACTCCAGCAATTGAAGTTATCTTTTGGGATGCCATATTCTGTATATAGCAAAAGAGTATAATAATAGTTACAAAAATCATAGGAGGTGCTCAAAATTTCGTCCATTGGCACTCATACACACATGACATCTGTGCCACATGAATTGCTGAACGTTCTGAGATCGGATTTTCGCGGATTGTAGAGCAGCGACGGCGAATCTTACAGACAGGTCCAAGTCAGAATCTACTAGAGAATGACCTTCACTCCAGAAAAAAGAAATAAAGAGGAGATAAATCAGGTGAACTGGGAAGGAGGCATGTGACGAGACCACAAAGCCCAATCCATCTGTATCCAAACCGGTATCCTGCATCGGTACTGTGAAGAATCCATGCTCAGATATGTTTTGATGCACATGAGCGAACATTTGGGGATTTGGTATGCGCCTCGACGGAAACCTTTCTCGATACAATTGTACAGCAACACGCCCATTTATGTTATTTAGGCCATACACAATTGAATATCTGCCGACTGGTCTTTCGCGAAACCATTCAGGTTGACCGCACTCAGTCAACATTTTGTAATGAGGAACCCTCACGCGCCGATTTCGAGAGGTCGTGTAGAGCGCCACCTATTAATTTCCGTCCATGCTGTCCTATGTGATTCCTATCTATGTTCTTTATCTCCCCTCCAAGTTTGTACGTGGAGTTCTGGGATACCCTGCATACAAATTACAGCCAAAAAAACCTTTGAATAACCGTTGGCAAATTGAAACGAGGGATACAGACAAACAAGGCATCAGAATGTCAGCCAGGCATTGACCGAGAGATTGAGTTGACTTGCAGGACCGGCTTTAGGAAGTGTGGGGCCAGGGATGTAGTGGAGCCGGAACGCACCAGAACGGCGTTCCGGCACTGCTTTTTGCCCAAGATAAATAAATAGGAAAAAATTGTGTAAACGTCCTTAAAACAGAGCGATTTTTGTCACCTAGGTTGGAGCGTTCCGGCACTGCTCATTTTGCTACACCACCGTGTGGGGCCCATTTAATCTATTTTAGTGTAAGATCTAATAATTACTATATAAAAGAACTAAGATGATGAAACTATTCTTACACTTCATCAAAATAATTCATAATGTGCGATTGAAAATGTATCCTCCTACTATGTGTATATCTTTTCTACGTGCGGTTTCTCGCTACTGTATTTTTATAACGTACTTCTTTACTTTGTTGTTTCATTCCGGAACATTGTTGTCCACTTCGGAACCTCGCTTCAAATTAGTTATTTGCTTTCTTTTTCAATCCATGGTAACGTGAGCCAAATTTTCACATGAACACTATCACTGAGCTATAAATGAATATAAAATATGTCTGAAGGTAGTAACCGTCTTTTACACTATAGTGTGAGATTTGCTTTCCACACCGTTAAAATGTAACTTTCATACCAACCAATACAAAAATTGTAACTGGGGAAATTCCCTTTTTTTACGTAGTAGAAGAGGGAATTTCAGAGTGTAATTTGGGATTGATAGGTGTTACCATATTATTTTGATATTAATATGTAGGACGATTTAAGATCAGCCATTACTATGAAATTTTTAGGGTGTCAAAACATACTTCAAGGTAGAAATGGGTATAACACTTTCGTATTTTAAGTATTTGTATGGTTATTCGGAAAAAATAATTATTATTATAAAATAAGTTTGCTAATTAATTAATAATTGTATGCTGATTAATTATTTTTTAATAATTAAAGAAATAACCAAGAATTAAATTGAGGAAAAGGGAGCGAAGTTGAAAATGAATATAAATTCAAATTTGAAGAAGTGTCTTTTGACACTTTTATTAGAAATACGGCTAGGTGGAAGTAGACGAAAATATCGGGAGAGGAATGCTAGCTTTTTTGTATCTCTCTCTCTCTCTCAAAATCTGTTACAGAAACCTTAACTCGAGGTGGGAGGAGATGCTATTTCAGCTCCTCCTTACTCTAAGAAAACAGAGGCGCTAATACCAACAGAGAAATTACGGTTAAGAAATGTGACAATCCTGCGCGAAATGTTTCTCCACTTCCCCGGTGGCCCAGGAACGGAATTTGCCAACACGCTGCCTTTGCCTTTTCCCAAAAAACGCGCAAAAAACAAAGCGCGATTTACGATACCCGAGATTGGCAACACCGTCGCAGACAAGAGCATCGCTGGGATGCTATAATATCGGAGTAAAGGGTTACCACAATTGGCGCTGTTTCTACACTTTCAAACAATCTAAACTGATTTTCTTTTGGAGGTGCAGGAAATCGACGAGTAACTTCGGCAAAAAAAAGAAATAAATAAAAAGAAATACTGCTATAAAAAAATTATGCTTTTAAAGAGAGATATTTATAGTTGAATTTCGGGATGTTGAAGTCAAAATAATTGATATTAACAAATATATACAAAAAAATTCCAGTTGAATTACAGTACAGACTGGCGTTGAAGGGTACCGTGACCCTCCGCAAACACATTCACGTCAACATCCGTCCTTCTGGAACGTAAAATATTTATTCTTACTTTTCTCTAATGTTATCACATCGTACTTTTGTTTTAATTATTCAAAAACCCATCTCCGTTTTGGTTTGGCATTAGGATGAAAATCAGTGTTTTAGGGGTTTGCTTACGGCGTAACTGATTGCAAGAAAATGTCAAACTTTTTATATTTTAGCAATTCACAATAACCATCCCCTGAAGAAACGTTATTGTACCTTTAATTGCGTTTTTCATTTTACGTTTTATACTCTTCATTTTAAATGTCTAAATATTACGCAAGCATATTTTTGGAAATTTTGACCTCTCCCCCCCTTGTCAGCAAAAAATAAGCAACCGCAAACCCCTCTTACAATTACGTAAGCAAACTGCAACAGCCTACCAGGGTTTTACAAACGTATAACAGTAATAATCTAGTTTTAAAAGTGCTTTAGGACTTATTCAAATAAAACTTAACTGTTTAAATGAAATATATATATATATATATATATATCAAAAAAACCAACATATAAACACACGATAAAAACTCAAAATCAGTAATATATATATATATGTTTAATTTTTCTTACATTTTGTTAAGGAAAGTGATTTTAATATCTTACATAAGCATCAGACTATACCCTCCCTCCCCTTGTCAGCAAAATAAGCAAATCGCAAACCCCTTCCCCTTAGGTGGCTTACGTAATATTTGAACGGCCCCTTTACGATTTATACTCATCTACCACAGCGCTTTTGGAATTGGTAGCTTTAAGGCATTCATTGCGTATGTGTTATATTGATATATATTTTCCATCTGTTACTATTCGCATTTTACATATATATGTAATAATTCCCTGTTTCTAATTTTACTTCAAATTCCAATATTATATATTTTAAAGTCTTAATGTATTCCAAAATCATTTTCTTAAACTCCAGTTTCGTTCTATTTCCCGCTCTGGAGGTATATTAAATCTCCTCGTTTTGGCATATTTATTACTAAAAGAATATTCTAATTACTTCCACGTCAACATAAATCTCGAAATAAGTGAATTTCTTTCCAGACTTTTCCCTAAACACACGTAATATACACATCATTACATTCCTTCACTTTGATCACGTAGCCTATGTATAAATCCCTACCTTGAGAAAAGCAGGATTTTCTGTTCTCTTTGCTTAAAACTTCAACTAAGATGTACACATTCCGTCAATCTCCATACAATAAAGGAAAAAAAATTGAATATAACCCGCTGGCCTGTTTTTTGTTATTTAACGACTATAACAACGAATACATTTCATATATATATATATGTTGATACAAATTAAGCACTGAGATTTATGATAAAAGAAACACTTTCAGTTCAAGATAAATAGGCTACCTTTTTAGAACAGTAATATCAGTTTTCAAATTTATAGAAAATATAGTCCTGAATTATTGTCATAGAAGCACTATTTTAGTCACAGACAGAAATAAGCAGAAAGTCAAGGGTATTGATACATTTATTGAAAATGCTTTGAGATATGGATATCCTATAAATTCTATGTTTGCTTGTTACCAAAAATTTTAACACCTTAAATTAATAGCCTTTAGAGTTATTTTCTTGATGATCATATATAATGGAATTCACAAAGATATTAGTATATCACTACATAGGTAGATTATGGGCACTAGATTAAGTATAAGATTGCATCATGTTTATTTTAAGTACATTTCCAAAATAATATATATTATAATGGGTTTAATTTTAAATTTATAGTTAAATTTTTTATGCTGTTTAGTATAATATTAATAGCCTAATTTAGAAATAATATTTTCACTTTCTTTAAATGCGGAACTGTTCTTCGATAACGCTCATGCGTCATTACAATATTTAAGACTATGAATTGGTATGCATTAAGTTATATACTTTCTCTCGTTTCTATCTGAAAGATTTTGGAGATTTATTCTTACTTTTGTTTTTTCCAACAATTGGCTTTCGCAGATGGTTGGCGCCAAATTCGATTAATGCGACAAAATCGATTCCCAAGATCGATTGGCATTTGATTGTTGAATTCTTACCCTGCTGTCTTTTTTTTCTATAGTAGTAAAATCTAACTAGTTAACATAGTAGTATATAATCTAACTATTTTTTGTATTTCATTTGTATGATTATTGATAAGGTAACATTATATTAATCTTAATTTTTAGTTTAATATATGTATATATTGAAAAATGTGACATGTGTTTTGATTGTTTGAAAAAATTTAACATATATATATATATATATGAAAGATCAGGCTTAAAAGGTGAAAGGCAGTCCATTGTCATCAAGGAAGAGACGATATTTACTTAAATCTTCTTTATTTAGGGCATCAGGCGTTATTTCTACATAAGTAAAGCATTTAATTTGTATGCAGCCCAGCACCAGAATTTAGAAGTTTACGCCCGAGCGGCGCTGTTGCTGAAAGCTTACATGCCGGCGTGAAAAAGGGCAGAAAATGAATGCAGAACGCTTAAGTACCCAGGAAAGGTAATTCCCCTTCAGAAAACTCGTAAAGATTTGAAAGAAAGCGAAGTGTTAATTATGATGAAAGTGGAAGCATTTAAAATGAGGTATCGTTAAGATTATTTGAGGAAAGTTAAAAAAATTATAATATCACATATATATATATATATATATATATATATATATATATATATATATAGTATATATATATATATATATATATATACATATATATATATTATATAAGGATGGCATAAGAATCGTTTCCAAAATATTTCTAAAATATATGATCCAAAGTAAAAGGCAGTTTTGACAGTTTTGTTGTGATCGTTATTGTTGTTTCCATGATGAAACCATCTGATTTCTTAGTAACCAGCAATAACCAATCTTCGCGATTAAAAATTGACAGTATCACGTGCTTCTCACGCTTTGTGCGACAAGAAGTATGCTGAGAGGGAGATCTCTGCTTTCTTTAAAACCACTGGCTTTAATCATTGATCCATTACTGATTAGAAAGGTTTTCCACTCTTATTTTCGTTCGCGTGTGAATCGTAGTAATCTATAAAGATAAAAAATATAATTATGGAGTGCCTTAATTGTGATAGAGTTGTAATGCATAGTTAATAAAAACGAACGAAAACAGAACGAGGAGAAGAAGAATCTGCGGATGATGTCACCATAGGCTTCATCAATGCAGATTCAAAAACACTTCTTCCTCCTCGTTCGTTTTCACTGTTTTTGTTAATATTATTGTAATTCTTACCTCATCACAATTAAAACTTCCCTTAATTTGTATTTTATCTTTGAACCAATGCAATTTTTTTTTTTTGGATGATTCTGCACTTGCGCGCACCAAATAAATTGCTTCTCTTATTGTTGCTTTGTCTTTTTAGATACTTTTTCTATTTTTCCATGAGTAACCTTATTCTTGAATTCATGATTACTTATTCTTAGGGATCAAAGCCTGAAACCAAACTGCCAGGGATGGAGCCAAAGCGGGTACACAGTTTCAAAATAAAAATCCAGGAGGCCGAAAAAAGTGAGCGAAAGGGTGTCCACCGTTTTGTTTTGTTGACACTTTATCGTGTTGGGATTTCCCGGATCCGAATCACCCGCAGACCTTCACTAGCCAGGTTTTAGGAGCCGAACGGTGTCTTTTTTTCTTCCCTGGCGATTAAACGAGTGGAAATTGTGTGGGCGAGCAATATGCTTTCTTTTCGCAGCTGCGTCGCACCGATGTACGACGCACCAAATCATGAGGAACTCCGCTCGCAAACGGGGAACACTGATGAGCTGAGAGAATTCATCCTTGTTCTGGCTCGCATCTTATTTGCCCTCCAAACAGATGCGTTTCCATGCGCACACGAATTTGCTTACCTGTTTTATGGTATTTTCCCTGCAAAGAGTTTGATAAACTCATAGACAGCAAATATAAACAAAGTAGACCGGCAGTAAGTACTCATTTGCCCTTAGCTTGTAGGATTTTTCATTTATAAGTTAGTTAGATCTATTATGCATGATCTCATGTCTATCATGCAATACATGTGTATCATATGCATGCTGACTATCAAGCTTATATATATCATACATCCATGTTAATATCACACATGGCTGCCCACCATGCAAACATGTTATCTATCGCAAATCCTATGTTATCTATCCTACATATAAGACTATCGCACGTTTGTCATTCATCCTACATATAAACCTAAAATAAGTTTAAAATATCAATTTGTGTAAAAAACCATCATCATCTTAGGAGAGAAACATACCCCGCTGGCTGCAACGCCGATATATCTTTTAAATCTTAATGGTATTCATTTGAATTTAAATGTAGTTAAGCCACACATATATATATATATACATATATATATATATATAGAAAAATAGAAAATTTCGTTATATGGAGATTAGAGATTTTTGCAGTTATTTATGTTACAAACCTTTTAGTATGTGCGATAAGTTCAAAATATTTTAATGGCACTTTCAATTAAAAAATGAAGTAATCTTATAATATAAATAAAGTCATTGTGGGGTATGTATGTATGTGGCGTGCCATGTTCCACATTCCTCCTTAAACCAATACCTGTTTTCAAATCAAATTTTGTACACTGGTTGTTTAAGACAAGGGAAGACACTTATGAACTTTTCTAAGTCCAAAAGTTAATTAAACAGGCAGTTAATTAGGAAATTAACCCAAACCGTTTTCTTCTGCCGTAACTTCGGAGCAAATTGTCTGACAAAATATATTTTATACCATCTAAAGTTCAAAATTTTACCTTTCAATGATACCACTTTATTTCTTGTGACATTTTCTTGGATTTTATTAATTTTAAAAGTTCTGACAACAATTAAATAATTAACAAAGCCCATTGACTCCAAAGGATTCTCGATGAAGATTATTTTATTTTTCACAATCAACCGTCACGACATTCTTCAGGAATGCGAAAAACATATGAATAAATTATTTTAAATCAACTATCACGTAATCCTTCTTCCGTTGTAACTTCGGAACAAATTGTCCGATAAAAAATTTTATTTTTATACCACCTAAAATCCAAAATTTTTCCTTCTTTTCAGTGATACCAGTTTTATTTTTTGTGATATTTTCCATCAATTCTATTAATTTTTTTGTGTTTAATAACTTTTTCAGACGATTTTGAAATAACGCAAATTATAGCTACTCCACAGGGCAACGGTTAGACTTTGAACTAATTTACCTTTATTTAAAAAAAGCGTTTATTTTTATACATTATAATATAAAGCAGAAAACAGGCGTATTTACCTGTCTGTCTGTCGGTCACAAGAACTCCTCCTCCTAAATCAGAACGGTAGCGGCATGAAATTCTACACACGACACATTCTAGAGCATATTTCTAGGTCAAAGGTGCTATTTTTTTAACTTTCAGAGTTAATTAGTTCCTTTAAGGTATTTTAATTAAATAACGAAGATTAAATTTCTTTAAGCTCAATGCTTAGATTTTGCCAATAACTTGAAACATTTATATTAGACAACAATTATTTTTTTGTATGCCAAATTAAAGAGCAGAAAATTATCTTTCTAAAGATGATAATTCCTTTGCGATGAAGTGTTTCTGGATTATGGTAAAGTTTAAAAAATATTTTAACGCAATTTCTATCAATACTTTATTCTTATAGAAATAAATTCAAGCCAAATTACTGTTTTGGGAGCGGGCTTTTGCCAGTGTTACAAGATAATATAAGAAAATATTGCTTTGTTTGACCACATAAACAACAAAGAAGACTTACACTCCGTTTTCCAAAGGTCGTAGGATTTGCATAGCTTTTAATGCCAGTTACACAGTGATCCAAATGACGTTAGTGAATTAATCTCTCTCGATGTTTTGTTTAATTTTCACAGGAGGTATTACAGAATATCCATCTGTAGATGGTAATGCGTCAACAAGTAAAAAATCATATCCTGTAGAGCTCTTAAACTCTTAGAATTGTCAGGGGTATCTTCCAACAAGTTGAGATTAAACGTCGGTGTGCCAGAACAATTGATACGTAACCTGATGTACTGAGACTGCGCACGGCACACGGCTGGCAAGTTCTGACACTAGGTCCAAACGCTCGACAGTTACCGTTATGACTGAGATAGGGAGACGGGAGAGTGTTTAATTTCATGTCTTAAGATAACAATTTGAAGGATTTATCATCTCATTTCAAAGGTAACAAATCCTTTAAATTAGCATATTCCAGGCTCAGTGCCAGACACTCAAAGGAGCAAGCGTACGTTTGGAAAAAAAACCATATTTTTTCAAAAGGGCAACTATAAGGGAATGTCTATGTGAATTAAGTATTAACAACCGTCAGAACTTTTATTTCGCCTTTCAAAATGCAATAAAACATTTACATTCGTGAATTTAAAAAAGAATAACTAAATTCTTCTCGCGCACGAAGTCGCGGGTAACAGCTAGTATTTATTATAAATTTGTTAAAATTATACTAATTTTCATTGTATAAATAAAATGCTCAAAAGCTAAAGACAATTCAACAATTTAGAGAATAATATGTACTAGCATGGATAACATAAATGCATTGTCACATCTATTTGCTGTTTCCACCCCAACTCCACCCCGATTCTTGAATCTGACCCGTAGAAATGTGTTGCTCCCAGCTAGAAACCTACACTGTAAAATTCCGAAAACTTTAAGGTAAAAAAAATTACTGTAAAATGGAGAATTTACAGTACCCGCAACTTTTCGCAGTACATTTTACCGGAAAAAGTCGACTGACTAGCGCCGCTTGCGGCCAGTTCAATGCGCGGAACCATGAACGAACTCTCGCGATATGAAATAGAGTGATGAAAAATAAATACATGGTAAGTTCTTGTGTTTTTATACATTCTGTATTAATTTGTTTAATTTTGCAGGCCATATCATTTATTTTATCAATTACCCTATTAAGGGTGATTTTAAACGAAGGAAGTTGATTTAACATTGTTTGAATCTCATATTAGCTTGTGTTATTAGTATATAGCTTTTTTTTTGTTCTTTTCGTTTAATATTTTGTTTTTGCCTGCATTATTATATTCTACAGCTTTTTTAGGGAAAATATATTTATTATTTACAAAGTATCGAAAGCAATTTATAACAAGATATCAAATTTTATAATTAAAAGTTTTATGTTTTCAAACGAAATAATAAAATATATTGTTAAGTTGATTATTCCATCAAAAAGTTATTCCATTATTATTTCATATTATTATTTCCATTTATAAATGAAAAATTTTTCTTAGAACATTGGTATTTTGAGAATGAATTTATTAAACATTTAAATTTTCAAATAGTCTGCCTGTATTCAGAATTCAAATGCTTTTGTTTACATTTGAAGTAAACCTTTCTTTTATTGAACTTTTTTTTTTCATTGTAGCTTTAAATATGGAAATTTTATATAAAAACATTCACACCAGAATGTTTTTGAATACAAGTTTTAATGTTTTTTTTGAGTTGCTACAAATAATTTGTTCAGATTATATATATATATAGGGTAAGATGCTCCAGTTTTGCCAATTTTAAGAAAATTTGAATGGAAATTTCACAGTGTATGAATTGTTTGAACATATTAAATCCTTACTTATACTATTCTTTAGCAAATTTTATTGGTTTTTCTGCTAGTTATAAATTTTTCTGAAGAATATTTAGATGTCGAGTCATGAATTATTAAATAAATTAACCCAATTTGCACCAGTTTTACACTAATATTATATTTTTTAACAGACATAATAATTATTGCAGTGAGTGTGTATTCATGTGGTGAAGCTTTTTTTTGATCAACATATCAGTGAAAAAGAGCACAAGTGTTTAAAATTTTGATGTGAGGTTGAAGAATTTTTTTAAAATTTCGAAAAAAGGTTATTTTGTTAATTTTTTTAAGAAGGTAAAAAATAACATTTAGTATGGTTTATAATTTTGGACAGTGAATCTTGAACATGTTTGCTTTCATTTGCCACGTTAAGCTGTGCTTTCTTTATGCCAAAAGTTTGCGAGATGGGTTAAATAATCTTCGTAACTCAAAAGTTTTGAGGTTTTGAACGCATAAATAACTACCCAGAGATAAAAGTTAAACCGTCTTGGCTAAATAATTATTGCAGTGAGTGTGTTTTACAAGTGATGCAGTTTTTTTCAGCAACAATTCATTGAGAAGAGTGAAATTCTAGGAAGTTCGTTGAATAAAGTTAATGCTAATGAAACTTGAAGAAATATTGAATTTGTGTACCAAGAAGTTTTAAATGGCTGATTTCGATTGATGTAAATAATTTATATTTGTAAACATTTAATAATATACATTTTAAAGATTCAAATTCTTTTTCAAACATTTCATTAAATACATATATATATATATATGCTACCAGGAAATTTTAATTTTAGAAATTTTATACTTAGTTTACAGTAATTGCTGAAAAAATTTTAGAAGTTTATGCTATTTCAAATAATTTAAATTTGCTTTAGTAATTAATGTAATATAATTCTCCTATTACTAGCAGACAGTCGCGTAAATGTATGGCGAGCATATGAGCTGGGATCACGAAAATCTCAAAAGAATCACAACGTGATTCTTGGGGCTGACGAGCAGAGCAAGTAGGGGTATATCCCTCTAGTAAACAGTTACCCTGAGAGCCTGATGATAAAAAACTGTAAAACCTTGTTCCTTAACAAAAACCTAACAGTTGTGAGTATACAACATGATCATGCATTTAATTTTTTTTACATGCATGTTTGAGAAAAATGAACCATCAGAGTGAAAATAGTGTAAATAAGGATTGTTTCAAGTATTGGAATGCTTCTATTAGTTAATTTGAAATTACTGGTTAATTATTGGAAAAACATATCCAATGTGGCCAAAACTGGAGCTTCTACCCCTATATGTTCTTATTCAAACTGGTCCATAAAGATATTCATATTTTACGCTGATTTATTAAATGAAAGAAAAAATATTGTAACTTTTTGCTAATAATTTTAGCATGTTTCTTTACTTTCCCCTACATTGTTAAAACTTTTTTAAAAATTATTTATTGTTTTAATCTATATATTTAAATTACTTATCAACTATCTTAGAATGGTGTGAGTTCTGATTAAGGAATTCTTGTTGATGCCTTTGTGTATATGATGCCAAATAAAGCATAAAATGTAACTATCTTGCATCCATTTGATTTTTTTTGTTTATTTTACAGACTAGAACATTTCAAAAATGTTTACTTGTGAAAAATTTAGTATAACATTAAATACACTGAAAGATTATGTAGATCATTTTTTTCTATATAGCAATGAAAACAAATTTGAAAAATTGAAAATAATTTGAGATCTCATGCTATTGGTGGATTTTCTGAAAGTTTTATAATAGAAAATTTCTGTAGATATTGTGACATAACAAAGAATATGTTCATACAAAAACCATATTGCATAGGTGATTTCAGAACACCTGAAAGTTATCACTTAATTGTGGAACATAAACGTGATAATGTTATTGTTGATGGTATAAAATGCAAAAGCATTTTTAATGATTTGAAGTATTTTCACGTTTTCTCTCCATGCCTAGGACATGACCTTTTTGAAGGTGTTGTAGCAAATGATTTCTTTTTATTCGTTGAGCATTTTGTAAAAGTAAAAAAAACATTTTACTTTCTAAGAACTCAATTCTTTTTCAGTCATCAAACAATATTTTTAAAATAAAAATAAAGACTGTACTTATAATTTATTTTAGATTTCTACTACTCGTGCTGAGGCATTAAAAATGGACTTGCCTGTAACTTCCCTGTATAATAGTTTGTGGTAAGTTATATTTTCTGTAAAATTTTTTGAATTGTATGCAATTGTATGAATGTAATTTTTTTATTTTAGCTTTGAATAGTTAAGAACTAAGTTTAACATTTAAAATTATATTAATTGCAACACTTTAGTAGGAGAAAACACCCATTTTGTTTGTTTATGTAGCAGTTTGAAGTTGGAATACCTAATTTAACTTCTCTCCTACATTTTGGTTAATTAAGTTTGCATTAAATTGACTCTGCAGAAAGCTTCATACAGATCTTAAGTATACTCTCATTAACAGATGAGCTGAATTAATCATGATATTATTTTATAGTAATTTAAGCAAGATGGGGAAAAGATCATAGGGATAGGCTTAACATGCATCACTGTTTTAAAAATTTCTTAAGCTTAATTTATTAGACAGGTGTTAAATATTAATTAAAGATATATTACAGATTATAATTAAAGTTTTGAAACTGGATAACCCCAGTTTTTGTACCAAAAGCATCACATAACGCATATATAAGAAATCAGCCAATTGCAAAAAAAGGATGTACTCAAAGGTTGATCAGTTTTTTTTCCTCTCGAAACTAAATAATTGAATGATTATCAATCATTAAAGATTTTTAAAATTATTACATTTTTAATTAAATTATTTCAAGAAGTATAATATGTTTGCTTGCATTTTGTAATTGTATAATTATTAAAAATTTATTAGTAAATATAATGCTAAAATTATTTTGCTGATTTAAAAGCATTAGTGACTTTCTATTACTTTTGACTTTGAAGTATGTGTGTAACATTTTCGCACATATTAATGGGGAAAAGTCACTATTTTAACCTCTAGTTATTTTTTTCAATTTATTATAAAATATTTCAAACGTGAAGCATATTCTATCTGCCAATTAAGTGTTGCTTTGATAATTTCTTGCAATGCTCAATTTTATTACAGTTTTAAGAATTGAGCAAAGCAAGTTTTTCATATATATTTTTTAAATTAATTTCTGGGCTTGTTTCTTTTTCTGCCTTTTAGTATTTCAGGATTGTATTCAAGTGTTGATATTCTATCACATTTTGGGAAAAAATAGCCCAAGTCAAAATACAAAGCTAATTGTAGCCTTTTAGTGTTAAAATGGGAATAAAATATAGATTTTACCCATGACTGAACTTTAAAATGTATTTTATCTACAGTAATACAAAGTGACTTGGTCTCTTTTGACAGTACACCCACAATATATTTGCTTGATTTCTGTGTAATTTTCTGGATTCCTCAACTGCTGTAGAGATAAAATAATTTAATAAATCGTGCATTATTATATTTCTAGGTTCTTTGTGATCATTAATCCGAGTCAAGGATCTAAAACAACCAAGACTAAAGGGAAGAAGGCCTCTATTGACTACAATGTTAATGTAGTACACTGTAAAATGTAATGTACAGTGATAGCAGTGGTCCTATATTGGTCCTATAATTTCAAATAGAACTAATCTAAAATGTATTAAAATATCTTTTTCAACTTTTCCCTTCAGTATAAAATGATAAACAAAATGGTAAAGGGAATTACAAAGAACAATAATAATAATTTTGTTTCTTAATAACCACAGAAGTTTAAAAATGGGATATTAAAAAATCTTTTTTGTGTGTGTTATTTTAATATTAAAAATAAATACTAAAATTATATTTAAAAATTTCTACCATTAGTCAAACAGTCCATGAATTTCTTTCCAAAAAGAATGTTTTCAAACTGATTTTTCATATAAAATATCCTTTTACATGTAAAAACACTTTTTAATAATCTGAAAATTGCATCTAGGTGGAAAAAAAAATGTTGCCAAATTGACAGTTTCTTAAAGTGTAATAATATTTAAAATGTTTGTCCATTTTTATGGATATTCAATTCTTTAGTGTTGTAGTATAAAATTTAAGCTTTAGTTTGAATTTGGGTTAATATACTCAATTGATAGCTCTTTTATTTACCCTGGAAAAAGAGCCTTTGAAAAATAGCTTTAACATAATCAGAATAAAATAGAAGCTTTTTTTAAAAAAAATCCCCACCTGGTAAAGTGATTGGTGTTTTGCAAGATCCTTTGGTAACGGATATTTTAAGTAAGAAAATACAAATATTTATTAAAATTTATAGTTATCACAGTTAAAAAATTGTTTCTAATTTTTTATTGAAAATTCCTATATTTTTCTGTACTTGTGCTGCTATTATTGTATTTAGACTGCAAATTGTGATGTAGTTTTACAATTTTTGTGTCTTGAATGTACATTTTTATGACTGTGACATTGTATATTTTGACTATATCTTCTTTAACTATCACAGTATTTTGTACCTGTGTCATTGTTTTTTTTTTAATTTGCTTTGTTTTGTACTATTGCTAATTTTGTCATATTACGATTTGTAAATAGAAAAATAAAATGTTTTTTGTTACATTTTGATTTGTTATTTCGTTGCAAAAAATATCCCAACCTAAAGCTCTTTTAAAAATTACATATTACTATAAAATTTACTGTGAGGGAAGTCATTTTATCGATCTGGGAAAATCGGGGAAATTAATAGTTATTTGTTTCTTGAGTTATTGTCTATAAATTAATATCTTATATCTAGCATTATTTGTAACAGTAAATGGAATTTTAAAAACTTATATTCATTTATAAAAGCATAAGTTTTTGATTAGAGCAATTAATCTATGATTTGTTAAAGAATAAAGATTTGAAGTAATATTTTGGCAGTTACTCTTGTTTAAATCTTGACTAAAATATATATTGGGTACGTATTTATTTATTTTTCTTTTCAATTCAAATTTATAATTTTCTATTATTTGGGTACGTATAATTATACTATTTTTATATTTATGCTGCAACATGTTATTCTGGTACCCATGCAAAGAGCACTAATTAGTTATTAAACTGTTTTAAAGTTTTGAGCAAAGATCACAATAACCTGTACTGTTAATATAATTTAACTTGTGTTGCAAAGAGTAGTTTTAATGTTTCTTAGAATTCTTAAGCAGTTTTAGAAGTAAAGTATTTTGTTGAAATTTCCAGTATTTTTTACATATAAAAAATGCAATATACTGTTTTTTTAGGAAGTTCATTCCATTTTTAAAAAATTAAATTTCATAAAAACATTTGATTTTTTTTCATATTAAATAATTGGTAAAAGTGTTTAATAATATATATTGTACACATACAGTGATTCTGAGAAGGGAGAAATCCAGAAAAGTAATATAATTAGTAGCCGTAAATCAGGGAAATGTTGCAAGTTTAGTCAGGGAAATTTTTTTCACAGTTTCTGTAGCCACCCTGTTTCAGTAAATGT
Source organism: Araneus ventricosus (assembly GCA_013235015.1). Taxonomy (NCBI): domain Eukaryota; kingdom Metazoa; phylum Arthropoda; class Arachnida; order Araneae; family Araneidae; genus Araneus; species Araneus ventricosus. The sequence goes on along the minus strand of BGPR01004600.1, from coordinate 87,189 downwards.
TACTGTAATATTTACTGGATTTCAGTAAAATGTTACTGTAATATTTACTGGATTTCAGTAAATGTTACTGTAAAATTTACTGTGTTTCAATAAATATTACTGTAAAGTAGACTGTGGTTAAGTATATATTAATGTAAAATTTACACTTAAAAACGCTGTATGCTATGCAGTAGAAACCTATAATTATAGTAAAAGTTCCTGTAAGAATAGCAATACATATTACCTTAGAATTTCTGATAAAATTTACTGTAAATCAGTTAATGTTACTGTAAAATTTACAGTACACTTTAATTTTTTTCTACTGTAAAATTTTACGGTAAAAATTGAATTTTACAGTAAAAAGTACTGGCACCCTGATTGCCAGTACTTTTTACTGTAAATTTACAGTAATTTTTTTTACAGTGTAGGTCCCCACATCTGCATTACCCTTCACATAGCATTCTGTTGTTATGTGTTATCGCTGGAATGAACAATGCGAGTGGTTCCAGAAACAGGCACATGTGACAGATTTATTTGCACATAAATTAGCAACTTTCTTCAAAAATGACAAAAATCGAAAAGATAAAGGTCAGAAAAAATTCGTTATAGGGTGACAACCACTTCGTTATATGGAGAATATTTTGAATGTTATTTAACCTTCCGATTAAAAATTTCGTTATAGGGAGACTCGACTGTATATATATCTGGCTTCGAAGTTGTGAAAGAAAAATTGCTCTACGTCTCGCACCTGCGCAGTAAAAAATTATTTACTACAGATACTCATATTCCCTCTAATGTTCAAAGTATTTACTTAAATATATTAATACAATGTCTCTCTAATACATTGTCAAATATTCTGCGTTTGGTTTAAAACTCCGCATTTTATAAGCAAAAACATGAAGTAAAAAAGGAATTTCTTAAGAAAAGATCTAGATCTCTTATCTTCTAGAATATGCGTACTATATTTACGAAAATGCATGTAAGCAATGAGAATATTAAGCATAACCATTGATGAAATTTGCAGCTTATTATCAGCTTCCTGTGAAACAGGGTGAGCTGAAAGCTCTCTTCGTCTGTACCATTTCTGGTCTGTCCACTATATACCCTCGTGACCGAATCTTCACAGTAAAATTTGAGTTCAAGCCTATTCATCACATGGTCTAAATCCAAGTACAGTTCCGCCAGCCTTTCTGGAGAAATTCGAAAAAGTTTGTGAATCCGAAAGTGTTCGGATACTTTTGATCATATGGCGTATCATACTTCCATGTCTATCATACACACACGTTAGATAAATTTATAGTTGGATTTCTATGAAAATCTTTACTGGAGATACTTTCAGTAGGTTTCACGTATCATTCAAACTCAAAACTACTGATGTATATACTTAAATCAATCATCACTTTATTCTATGAAATATAAAGCAAAATCTATAATGGATTACTATAATCGGCTTGTATAATAACGAAATGAAAATCATAAGAAATTTATGCTTATTTTATCAAGATCTACTAAGAAATCAAAGATGCTAAAAATGGAAAGGGTTTGAAATGGCCTACTCGATCTCCAAATCGAAATCATGCAGGTAATATCGAATATCATGGACGCTATGGGTAGATGGATGATACAAAAAATATCCTTCCTTGACCTGTGCAAGACACAAGAATTATCTTGCGAAAAAAATTATGAGACAACCCAACAATTTTAACAAGCAGGCAACTGATGCTAGAAAATGCTAAGCTACTGCCACAAGCATAATCTCGGAAGTCAGTGAAATGACTTGCTTGCTGAACGATAATCTGAATAAGGTCTTTATTGAAACTGTTCCTCTAATAAAACTTCTGTTTCGGTAACTGGACAGCCATTAATATTATATTTTTAGTCGCTATTTATATTATCTGATGGGAATTCGAATAATTTGGTAATTTAATTAAGACAAATGCTTTTAAGAATTTGAGTACGGTTTAAAGGTTCTAACACAAAGTTTTATACTTTTAGTTCAGTGTTTATTAAATTTCCGCGGGGCAAAATTTTCAAGACCCCATTTATAGTCAGAAAATTTTATCGCGACTTCAAAATGGGAAAGTAGTTAATTAAATAAGATATTTATAAAAATAAATGTCAAATATTTTAATAACATTCCTTAAGTAAATTTTTTTAAAAATTTTCTGCTTACGTTTATTAAAAAAAATGGTTGAATGATTGAAAAATTGAAAGAAGGCTGCGTAAAAAATTCCGCAGCCCCATTTGTGTTTTAAGCGACCCCACTTGGATGGCGACCTCAGTTTAAAGGAGCCCTGTTTCAGATTGTACAGTAGAACCCCGGTTCATCGAACTAAAGGCGGGAAGCCGTTTCAGGTAATGATTTTTCCGGGTTAAGCCATGAATATCTATTACTATTTTGTATCTCATTACAATATGCAATTCTGAAATGTTTTGAGTGAGAAACAAATTGAAAACTTTCTGTGGGCTACACTTATATTCTTTACTGAAGTTAATCCTCCATCGGCAAAGGTAACATTCCGTCGGGGGCACCTGCGAGTTTGGGCGCAGTGCTCCTGATAGGCACAGGTAAACAATCGCATAATTAATATTGTTAATACCCATTAATTTTAATTTTAGCATTCTAAAATTAATCACTGATCTTCTTGGGAAGGGTTAAAAGTAAAATGGGAGATATATATGTAATAATCTCACTTAATTTTACTTCAAATTCTAATATTATATATTTTAAAGTCTTTATGTATTCCAAAATCACTTTTCTTAAACTCCAGTTTCGTTCTATTTCCCGCGCTGGAGGTATATTAAATCTCTCGTTTTGGCATATTTATTACTAAAAGAATATTCTAATTGCTTCCACGCGCCAACATAAATCGCGAATTCTTTTCCAGACTTTTCCCTAAAATACTTACGTAATATACTAAAAATAGCTATTATTCCCTTCACTTTGATCACATGTCTATCTGCTAAATCCCTACCTGAGAAAAAGCAGGGATCTTCTGTTCACTTTTCGCATGAAACTCAAAGCGTGATGTACGTACATTCCGTCACTCTCCGATAATAAAAATGAAATTTAGAATTCAACTCGGCCTGTTTAATCATTTAACGACTACAATAACGGATACATTTCATATATATCATTGAAAAAGTGTCCCGCGATTATTTCTGTACTGCACAGTACGTGTTTTTTGGATTTGCGATTTCAAAGGCATTTCGGATAACCCAGGTTTCCGTTAACCGAGGTTTCACTGTACATTCTTTGTACAGCTCATTCCCAAAGTAGGTTGTAAAATCTACTTGAAAAGAGATTAATTATTGTTCTTCCTTTTTTCAAGCATACCATTTTCATCTTGATTATGTTCTTTGGAAACATTCAAAATTATATCGTGTAACAGCTGATTACCTAGCTGTATAATTACCACAACTAGGTAATCAGCTGTTTCGAGGAAAAAAGCAAATGACTGGGGTTTTTTTATATTTTTTATGCTTTTAAGAGAAGGCGAATCTATTTATTTATTTATGAATGTTATAAAAAAACTGCCTAGCGCTCGTCTACAACAGTTACCATGTTGTGAACCTAACTTATTAACACTTTCTATGCTATTCCCCGTATGTAGTCAATTTTGTAGTTGCCAAGTTTTAGTATTCACCCCCTCTCCCCTCACACAAAATTATTTTTTTAAAATTTTTATGGGGAAATAATTTTTTCATAAAACATTTGTTCCATTAACGATTTTTTAAATTGTGAACTTCAAGACCAATTATTTTATCTGAAAAAAATTTCGAAATCTTATAGATGATCACATAATTATATAAATTGTGGCGAAGTCAGGGCCTGCCTTTAACCGATTGGTCCAATTGCTCCAAATAGGGCCCCGCGAAAGCGTACAACAAAGAATCTATTCAAACTTATTCAAATTAAAATCGAGTATAATTTTAATTTCAAAGCATTATTCCTTAGGAAATTTTTTATGCTTTTAAATTCGTTTACAACCCAATGTTGTCCAATTTTTTCTTGGAGCCGGCTGACTGTTTCAGGAGTCAAAAATTATAATTTTTTTTGCTAGGTTTCTGGATTGTTTTCGTTAGTTAAATACGTCCGTACTTTGCGTTCCTCAGTGACCAGGAATAAATAACTTTATTAGGCTCTTAATTCCCTCGAGAACTTAATTGCTTTATAAAGCATCCGATCATAAAAACAATTTAATTTTTTTTAAGTTTTAAGTAAGTGAAGTTATTAAAATTAGTTTTTAAACTTATTAAAATTTTAACAATAAATATTATTTATTAAAATTTCATATTGTTTATTTATTAAAAAAAATACATCAGGGTTATCCAAAATGTTTCTACTTGGGCTCCGCATCTAATAAGGCCAGTCATGGGCAGGGGTGGCGCCAGAGGGGGGACCGGGGGATCAGAGCCCCCCGTCGGGGAAGCTGTTCCCCCCATCGGGGAAAAATTTTGTATCACGTCGAGGAAAATATTTGTACGGGGTATTCAACTGTAGTTGATAAATAATAACCGGGCGAAAATTTGTCCCCCATTTCTTTACACGCGCCCCCCCCCCCATACAGCAGGTCGTGCCCCCTGTCGGACAAATCGCCCCCGCCGAGCAAACTCTAGCGCCATTCCTGGTCATGTGCGAAGTAAAGCATTACTAAACTGTTTAAATTCGCTTCATCTGTAAACCTACACGAACAGAACTCAAATTCTCGCTTCTTAACAACCTCTACGTGATACTCGCTCTCTTGTTTATTTATATTTGTGGTTTTAGTTCCAACATTTTTCTCTGCGTAGCTCATTTGTTTTCGCCACTTTTCTTTTGAGAGGATAGAGGAGCCTTATCGGCCAATGGAATGACCTCGCATTTCCCTAATCCTTTGCGGAGAGGAAGCGGCCGTCACTCCGATTGGTCGGCTGACATCCGAAACAGGTACGTCGCGCTCTTTGCTCCGATCGGAAACTGGATAGTGCCACGCTTCCACAAAATAATGTCGGAACGGTGGATTTGGATGCGGAGATCGAATGGATGCGTTTTTTACTTCTTTCTGCTAATACCTTTGGAAATGCTCAGGGGATGGGCACAAATTGCATTCTTTTCAAGAGCTATTTTTCAAAGCAGAGCTTCTGAAAGAGAGAGTCGTGTTAAAGATATTGGAGTCTCGCAGTAGCGGCGATTGGAGGCAACAAATTTACAGACACCTGAAAGTACCTCGGGGTAGAGGGGGAAGGCAACAAAAATTTAAAATTCAGTTACAAAAGTAGCTAGGTTTCCTGAACGCTACTGTTTTTTTTTTATAATTCCTAGTTTTAGACAGCTAAAATGAAATAAAAATTTAATTTTTCCCACAAAACGGGCAGTGGAATCTCCAAGTCTTTCACACAGTCTTCTTGTTTCAAACTGGAAGCAAAAATAACGAATGAAACAATCTTGACTTAAAACACAATTAGCTATATCAAATTTCCTTTTAGTTACCATTTTTACGCTCATATACGAAATATGCAATGAGAAATTACTGCAATTATCAAGAATGTTGACCTCGAATCTGATGTTTTAGGCCTCTGAAACCGGAAAAATCAATTTTGGAATATGTCGGTCTGTCTGTGAGAACGATAGCTCAGAAGCACTAAAACTTACACAGATGAAATTTAGTATGTAGTCTTTACACCAAAATTGTATATCTGTATCAAATATTGGACCCAACAAGTGATTTTGACAAGTGAGACCCAATTTTTGAAAAATGCAATACTCGTTTCCCTTTACTATACGACGAAGCTAAACAGAAAACGCGCTATATTGTGCAAGTGCACGACAATGTCACGGGGAAAACACTCCCCTGATTGATGCTCCATTTCAATATTTTTTTCTCCAGTTTTGAGACATCGAAAGGAAATGGAGTGACAAAATATTGCTGAATCAAAAAATGGTCACGAGTGGAAACTGTTTAAAAAGCGCTGTTTTAACCCTTTATGTACCGAATTAACTTACCAGCAACTTTTAAATTTTATTTTGACATCATTTGAAACGTTTTAATGCAGATTAACCCTAGAGAAGACGAAGAAAACTTTTTAATTCAATAAAATAATTTCATTAATTTGATTAATAATTAAAAAAATTAATTTTTCTCTCCATCTGCCATCTACTGCTGTCTGTCGGAACAACATTCCTCGTGTTCATGTGAATATCGTCAGGAAAAACGATCAAATTACGACGACATACGCGAAATTAAAGTAGTGCTTTTAAGTGCCGTCTGGAAATAAAGTATTAAGGCATACGAACAAAAGGTGGGGTTTTCCGTTATTTTCCAAAAACATTAAAGAGCCGTTCCTTTTTAGTAGATAGCTGGGGGGAAAATTACAAACAACAGATTAATCACTTCGGAACTTTCTAGTTCGTTTTTTTCCGTGATTCAAACCGATATAGATAACGGATTTAATAAGCGAGTAAAATATCTTCCCGTTCGTTTTTTGAAGACGATTTTTAAAATGCATTCGCCATTGCACGTCCATGGGAGAAAGATTACAAGCAAATAAAAAAAAAAAAATAGCGAATACAGATATGGTCAAAAGGACAAGTTACGGCCGATTCTCTTTCTTAGTTTCCCGTTTTCTGAGACGGAAACAAAATTTTTCGGGACAAAACGGAAATGGGCAAATTTTTTCCTCGAAAGTGGGAAAAGAAATTAAGGTGACCCACTACGATAGAAAGGACTACAACAAATGTCGAGCAGAAATTTCCAGAAATGACTATCCAAACAGGGCTTACCAACCACTTGACTGTAAACGTCCGACACATTTCCCCCCCCCCCCCCCACCTTTGACAAAAATTTCTTTTCAGGGGGGCGGTGGAGGGGTCTGCATCACACTCTCAAGGGACCGAGCCAGCCGAGCGCACCTAAGTAATGACATGGACAACAAAGCCGCTCGAAGAAAAGAAAGGAGGGCATTTAAGAAGCGCATTATTCCGCGCCGGTGACCCCACAGACGTAAATGCGGGCCGACACCGCATCTGCGAGCGTGTTCCGAGAGATGTCATGTTTGGCCCGCGAAAAGGGGATCTCATGCATGTGCGACAACTCTCTGATGAGGATTGCCGTGCAACAGGACCGCTTAGGCCTTTGCTTTATCTTGCTCTTTCTCCACCCTGCTTCCTCGGTGTTTGGGGGTCGGGTAGTTGTTTATGAACGGGCTAACTTGAAATTTTAGATCGGAGATTTCCCGCGTGTGGTACGAGCACCCCTGGTGGTACGCGAAGGACCATTTGGGGTACACGAAATCAAAGTTGTTAATGGCGGAAACAAGAAAATGTAAGTGATTAAAAAAAGTTAGAGAATTTTGTTCCTCCAAGAGAATACTTGCTATTTAGTAACTATACCACTTGAATAGTTGGTTATTATGAAATGTGATTTTTAGCAATCCTTATAAGTTAGAACGAAATAATTACAATACTGATTTCATTTGCTTTGACATTGAAATTATACTATTGTAAAAATCGGATAAAATGTAAAAAATGGAATAAAAATAAGTTCAGCAAATGTTAATTTGAGTCATTTCACTTTTAAGCTAACCTTAAAATTATTGATAAAAGCTTCTTTGTATAGACGGATTGTTGGGGGGTGAGGGGTGGTAAGAGTTCGATATGATAGTAGGGGCACGCGAAAACAAAAGGAATAATCAAGGGGTACGGGAGAGAAAAAAGATTGGGAACCCCTGTTTTTAGATGGTCGTTGAAACGAAAACTTTTGGGGCTATATGCGTGGTTCAATGTTTCGTAAACTTTTCCACTTGTGACAGCGAAAAAAAAAAATTTGCCTCGTTCTCAAAATCGGAAAATGAAAAACAAAGTGAACTATTATTGAATGACCATAAGAAAGAAATTCATTTAAGTCTTTTTATTAAAAAATGTAACGAGTTTTTTTTTAAATCTGTTTCTTAATATTTTTGGTCACAGTTTTTAGCGAGATTGAAAGAAGTAGTTTCTGTAAGGGAATGACACCAAACACACATCTGTGGAATTTAAAATAAGCCTGATATAAGGTTAAGAACGCGATCGATTTTGGAGTGTCTTTTTATACAGAAAGAGAAGATTTAATATTTTCATGACAATTTAAGTTACGCACCGTAAAAAGCAGTTCGAGAAAAATGAAAGGCGAAGAGAGAGATTAAAAATATTTTCTCAATTAAATGGCGTATTTTTACTATTTTATATACGAAGTAAACAAAAAGGAAGCATTGAAACAGTCAAAAATTTCGACCTGGTGGCTTTGATAATCTCTACGTTTTAGACCTCCTCGAGTTCGAAAAGCCTTTCATCGGAATTATGTTTGTATGTCTGCACATTTATGGGTTCATAAACACAATAACTCAACAACAGAAGGAGATAAATTGATGAAATCAGGTATGCGATCTTTATATCAGAATTGTAGATCTGAATCAAAATTTTGGATTTGGCTGTCTGTTTGTCTCCCCATGTGTATGTGATCATGTTGTTGTTGTTTCATGTCCCCCTGGTCCAAATACTAGACCAGGTCCATGATACCATGTCGCTATAACAGTACCACAAGTCCATTTTCCTCCTCACTCCACAGCAGCCCCGCAGAGGCGCCAATACAGTCAATGCCATGAGCAGGACAGGAACAAGGACAAGAGGGATAAGTTTTTTCTTTGTCGACGAATTTCAAGCTTTGGATATGGACACAACGAAGTCTGGCCAATGCAGTCTGTGCGGATCTCGTACCTTCGGACTGTAGGGACAGACCAGGACGATTTCCTGCATACCATTCGTGTGCGAGAGGGACTTTCCAAGTAGAATTTGCTTTAGCCCTGTGGATAGAAGATATTTCGGACGCGAAGAGTTCGCCAGTGGCGGCAGAAGGAAGAGCACTTCCCTCTTTCGCAAGCAAGTCCGCCACCTCATTGCCGAAGACTCCAACATGGGAGGGAATCCATTGAATGCAAACTCTGCTTATCTGTGAAAGTGAAACAATTGTATGTGATCATGACAGCTCAAAAACACAACGAGCTTGATAAGTGAAATTTTATAAGTGGTGCATCAAAATAATGGCTCCTTGTCAATTTTTGGAACACATCTGTCGAAGAGTTGAATATCAGTGTTTGGGGAACGGCGGGTAGAATAGGTCACTTAGTGTTTTTAGGGCCCGCTGGTAGATAGCAACTCAATATTTTGCCTACAGTATAGCCATAGCTTCAGTCTGCCATGTGCAGATACTGGTTGACATATCTTTCCTCATAAAAGTTACTTTGATTGTGACCCTATAAGTGGTTGCTTCGTATAATTTTTTGACGACTCCTTGCATTTTTACGGGTGGGAATAAAATTATGAAACTAGTGTTATTTATTTAGCTTACTTTATTTAGATTATGGCGTGAAAGATTCATCTGGCTGTCTTTAACCGCCACCATGTTTTTCTTTTCAGTGTCGGTCGGGTAGTATGGACCATGTACAGTGGCGTACCTACATAAAATGGCGCCCAGGGCAAATACTAAAATAGCGCCCCTCCGCGCCTTTTTATTTCAAAACTGCAATCCGAAGATCTCCCCCTCCCCTCCTGGAAACTTTATGCCAGGAAGTGCTAAGATTGAAATTGCAATTAGACTGAAATAATAATATATAGAAAACATTTCTGAAATAATGTGATATCATTTAGCTAAAACCAGTGTCACAGAAATATTTCACTGGTCCTGGAAAACAATCTGAGGATGGTCAAGTATAATTCTCCCCCACCCCCACACCGAGACACGAATTTTTGAAAAGGACACTAACGAGCTTTCGCATAAAGGATTTTGGTAATCAGATTTTTGTAGCATAAAACTATTTGCTATTTTGTTTTGGGAAACCTGACGTGAATTGGTTCCCAGGTTGTAAAAAGGCCTTTATGTTTGTCCGTACTTGATTGGAACCACTTTAATTCTTAAGAATCAGGGGAATAAGAGATTAATAAACCTCGTTTTTCTCTTATATGTAACTAACTGATTCCTCAATTTTGCGCCCCTGGTAATGGCGCCCAGGGCACTTGCCCTACCTGCCCCACCCTCGTTACGCCACTGGCCATGTGAGTAAAACATACTTTTTTACGAAAAAATGCCTGAATTCAAGAAGAAGCCTGAATCTGAGGGTCGAGGAGAGTGATTTGCGGAGGCCTTGAAACTTGCAGTTGCAAGGGGGTGGGGATGTGGTGACCTAGTGGTAAGGTCTCGGCTTTTAGGCCGGAAGTGTCAAGGTTCGAAATTTGATTCCCCCAAAGGACTGTTGCACGTAAAATCATACGCAGTGACCAAACGTGTGCTGTAGTGCAGTAGTGTAGCGCGGATGCTCCGCGCCCCCCCCCGCCCCCCCAGCTCAGGTGTCGTCTTCGTCATTTGACCGAGATTCAAAATGACAAGGTGCGTCCCAAAATAGCCCCCGCGTTGCTTCAAAACAGGATGTGAATATAACTAAAATAAACTAATTTCGATTGCAAAAATAAATTGTCTGAAAGGGCCGCATCCGACCGTCACGGTGCGCTTAAAAGTGCAAAGTAAAGAGAAAAATTAATTAAATAATTAATAACTAACTAAGATTAAATAACTAGTAAGATAACAATAGAAATGTAACAAAATTTCTTTCTATCATTGTAATTTCGCTACAGAATCGAAATATATATATACCCATTTGTGAGCATATATATATATGTGATATTTTAATTTTTTAACTTTCCTAAATAATCTTAACACCTCATTTTAAATACTTCCACTTTCATCATAATAAACGCACTGCAACTTTCTTTTCAAATCAAGAGTTTCTAAAGGGGAAATTCCCTTTTCTGGGTACTTAAGCGTTCTGCGCATTCGTTTTTGCCTTTTTTCACGCCAGCACGTAAGCTTTCAACAACAACGCGCCGCTCGGGCGTAACCTTCTGAATACTGGTCATGGAGCTACGTAAAAATTGAATACTTTACCTATGAAGAAATAACGTAATATCCTCAGTGCCTGAATAAAAGAAGATAAAGCCAAATATTGTCTGTTCCATGACTAAAATGGACTACATTTCACCTCAGTAAAGCCTGATCTTATATATATATATTCGTTTTTGTCTTAAATATTATGCTTTTTAGTGTGCCCCTTATTACACGACATTTTTAAATTTTTGTAAATTATTGACTTAAAAATTAGTTGTCATATGTAATTTTCGTAGTTTAGATAAATTTGTTTAATATAATAAACATGAAGAAGAGTGTTCGGAGAAGGATTTTGAACAGTTATAGCTCATTTCAACTAAAAATATACATTTTATATTAAATTTTCCGGAAGTGACCCTTACTACCTGCCGTTTGATCCGTAAAATAATAGATCTGTACCAGTTTTTCAATTTGTCAACGGGAAAAAGCACAGTTCTAAAATAAGATACTCGATTAGCTCACGTTACTGTACGGTGAAGCTAAATATAAAAAAAAGCGTCATATTGTAGTAGTATACTAGAAAGTCGAAGTTGGAAAACTCCCGATTTTTTAATGTCGTAAAAAAGAATATATATTTGAAGGAGGAAAATTATAGCGAACAGCTTAATGATTTATTTTTCATACCTTGTATTATTTCAGCTCTGATGTTTGTTTCGAAAGAAAAGAAAAAAATCGACAATAAAAGAAGTTTACTGCAGAGAAATTGCTCTTGTGGCCGCTGCTTCTTTGGATAGAAGTAGAGTAATGAGGAATTTCCCGATAAAGAAGTTCTGAATTGTCTAAGAAATATGCAGGTGACCTTACCTGACATTATACTTGCAGAGAATGACGTAAAGAACGATGACCTAGATGGCCAAAGAGAGAAATGAGAGACACTAAGTGCAGGACACAAGAAAGAGCGTTATGTAGCCAATGAGGAGTAATTACAATTTAGCGTGAAATATTTTGTTAAATAAAGAACGGACCTCGTAACGCAAAATGCAGTCAATTCATACTGACGTGATAAACGTTATGTGTCCCTCGTCAGTACGAATTTGGAGTCTACTGTGCATCTCGCATAAATACTGCTTGTAACGTAAGGAACAATTCTTTTGCAGTTTGAACTAATTCCTTGTTTCTTTTTGCTTAATCTATTCTTGGATAATATAAATCTAGTTCATACATTAGCACTTTAATTAAGTGCCGGGTATGAAAGTTCTTAAACTTGGTCTAATTTATTTAACGTTGTTTCTTATTGACCACATTCGTCAGCATTGAATAAGTCTAATCTAAATCGCCTTGGCACTTTTGGAATTATTTATACATTTCGCTAACTTTACTGAAATTACAAGGATGATAATAAAAACAAGTTTACAAGGGTGATAAAAAGTTATTTATTAGAATTTGACAGAAAATAAAGAAAGGAATTAAGAGGCATACTTGCCGATCACTTTTCCACATAATCACCAAATCTATTTAGGAATTTATCTGGACACAGGACCAACCTGTTTAACCCGGCTTGGCAGAAATCCTGTCCATTGAGCCAGTTCTCGACAGCTGTTTTCATAGCACTCTCTGAAGAGATAAGTGTTTGGAACCCAGATTGGGTGCCAAATCTGGGCTGTAGGGGGGAGAGAGAGATTGTTCCCACTTTAACTTCGCATCAATTCTTGAGTTTTGCGAGCATTATGGGTATTTCGAAGAAAATCGAACAACGCGTTTGGCCGTGATTGCATAACAGACAAATTTACAGACAGACAAAATGCTGAATGATGCTGTCGAGTTAAAACGGAGACCTCGCTTTGCTTGGTCAATTATAATTATCTATTTATTAACTAAGCGAAGGAAGGTCTCCGTTTTAACTCGGCGGTTCAGCGTTTCATCTGTCTGGAAATTCGTTTGTTGCGCAGTGACGACCAAAAGCGTTGTTCGACCTTCTTTAAATTTAGCATAAATGTTCCTTGGAGCCATAAAAAAGACTTATATGTAAGAAATCTTAATTTTTTACTCCATTTGAAGAGCGTGGCTGTTTTAATGCTTTCAGCATGTTGGCATGTCACTGGCACGATTAAAACATTTGAAGCATTCTTTTAATGGCCATGCAACTGTAATTTTGTTAATATACTGGTAAATTGCCCATTTAATTGCACTTTTTTTTAATACTGATAAAAACAGACATTTAATGGTAATTTTGTTAATACTGATAAAATCAAAGACTTATGTAAATATTCGCATTGAAAAGAGACAGAGAGAGAAACTTAAGATCATAGCTCCATGTTGGGAGTTGTTTTTTCCTATTTAGTTCCATCTAATCTTGTTTTTCTCTTTTCTTGAAAGTGTGTTTTTTTCACCGATTCTAGCCAAACGGTTCATGCTTTAAAAAATTGAAGACTACATCCACTATCAAGCGTAAAATTTTCTACAACTTTGTTTCAGTACATTTTTGATGCAACCTTACTGATAATTCAATGCATGTGTTTTGCAAATACATGTAGTAAAATTTGTCCATAATATAGGTTGCAATATTGTATATTGATTGTTTTAATATTGTAAATATAGCTTTGTAAAATTATGTATGTATGGGGACAACGAAGACACTTCCTCGAGAGACAAATTACGATGACTTGTCCCTATATATTTTCTATAGAAAAATGAATGACAACATTGGATAAACCTTTAAAGATTGAGATGAAGATCAGTCTTTAGATTTTCTTTTCTTTGACGCGAGGTCTACTGTTCAGAGAACTACTAGTAAATAAATATGTGTACTCGTGTGTTGGACCTAAAAGATAGCAGCATACATTATTATGTGTGGGCTTGAAATTTCCTTTCTAATCTTCACTGATCATGCTTTTCATAGCTCAGAATTGTTAGATGTAGGCTTAAAAAGAGCTTTGTTCGGCAATCGTCTTTCTCTTTTGCCTTACAACAACCAAAAGCTGAACAATTAGGCATTTTTTTTACACTAAAGAAATTGTGCAAAACGGAAGCACAGCGTAAGATATTAGACAGACGCATGCGCAGCGTTTCAAACAGTGCAACATTGAATTAGAGGTTAAAATCACATGCCATGCCACCAACCTCCACACAACTGTTCAGAGGAGTAGCGACCAGGGAGCAAGGAGGGTATAAATGCCCTAGTGCCAGTTTTCGGGGACACACTGGACTCAAAATATTACCACGTTTATGCCATTTTTAAAGTCAAATATGACGAGGAGGTGTAAAGATAATACCATACCCCTGGCGCCATTTACGCTTATTAAGCTATTGATGACGACTAGGAAAAAAAATGCCATATTTTGCGAACTCCCCTTACTCTCGCTACGTCACTGGTCATGCTCTCAAAACTTTAAAAAGTGGCAGAAACGCATTAAAGTCAAATATGACGAGGAGGTGTAAAGATAATACCATACCCCTGGCGCCATTTACACTTGTTAAGCCATTGATGGGGACTAGGATAAAAAAATATCATATTTTCTGAATCCACTATCTCTTCAACTGTCACTGGTCATGCTCTCAAAACTTTAAAAAAATCAGAAACGCATTAAAGTCAACATGACGAGGAGGTGTAAAGATAATACCAAACCCCTGGCGCTTTTACACTTGTTAGCCTATGATGGGGACTAGGGATAAAAATATCATTTCTGAACTCCACTTACTCTTGCTAAGTCACTGGTCATGCTCACAAAACTTAAAAAAGTAACAGAAACGCATTAAAGTCAAATATGACGAGGAGGTGTAAAGATAATACCATACCCCTGGCGCTATTTACACTTGTTAAGCCATTGATGGCGACTAGGAAAAAATATCATATTTTTTCTACCCCTTACTCGCTACAGTCACTGGTCATGCTCACAAAACTCAAAAAAGTAACAGAAACGCATTAAAGTCAAATATGATGAGGAGGCGAAAAAATACCATGCCAAGGGTGCCGTTTACACAAGCTTGTTGTGTGTTGTTGATGACGAGGGGGGTCGAAAAATTATTATTATGAACCGGCGCCACTTACCCGCCACGCCATGAACTTGTTCTGGCCAAGGCCAATGAAGTGAAGGGAAGAGAGAGGGAGACGAGGTGTAGACGCCATGGAATTGATTTCTTGGAGCTCCAGTGTGGATCCGACTGCTTCTGAGTAATTTTGAACGTCGAATTCATTGTATACAGTGGCGGTGACTCTGGGGACCCACTTTCTGCGGAAAAAATAAATTTTTGTTTCATTTTAGCTATTAATGTAAAATGACAGTGTTAAAAGTGTGTAAAGCTGGCTTTTGTAACTAAACTTTTAAATTTGTTGTCTATTCCTGTAATCGGTGTACTTATAGGTGTCTATAAATTATTTCTCCCCTTTTTTTGCCCGAATATGGCAACTGATTGTATATATGTATATAGTTTCTATTAATAAATTCCTGTGGAAAAGAGTGGAATTATTGAAGTTTAGAGTAGACATTATGATACCCGCCACTTTATAAGTGGCGTAGAGAGGTTGTAGAACTGGCTATACATTTATTTTTTTCGCACTCCTCGTCTCATCTGTGACTTTGACCCTAAAATATGGAAAAAATTGGCCTCAAAATGATTCCCAAGATTGTCCCTCGAGCACCTACTATCATCTTGCCCTATACTCACTCACCACTGGGAGCTATAAATTCATTTCATTATAATGATGACAAAACGTGAAATATCTGCTAAATATTAAAATTCCTAATTGAATGCTTTATATACTCAAACTCGGACTATTTAATGAACTAAAATTTATTCCTTAAGTATATGAACGGACTATTTAACCAATCAATTAATGATTTCAAATCTAACATCCTGTCTGTGCTTGATGGCTTATGCCAATACTGTACTCCAAAACATTCACAAAAAATTTTCTCTTTAGCATGCAATCTTGTCAGATGATCGCTCTTCTGCAGAAACTGATTCCTATCTGCTAATTAGGTTTGTCGAGTTCGCACTTGCGCGAGTTTTTTATTTGCGTCGAACTGAGAGGGTGTTTTTCAGTGCAAAAGCATTCGGTGTCACAGGACTCGGCGAAAGGAAATAGGCGTTTGTGTGAGTACCATTGAATTACGGACATTCTAGAGGTGTGGATGGTTTGCAAAAGGCGAGATTAGCTGTGGTTTGGAATAGTGTCCGATTCCAGCCGGAACCTCATTGGGGGCAGATTTATTTTTCCAGCTTTAAATATTAGAAAAGGAATCTAATTAAATGGATGCTTCTGGGAAAGCAAAGACGGAGGTGATAGTTTTGCGATTCGCGCACTGGATGTATGCAAATAAATTTGAATCTAATTTTTCTTTTGTTTCAGTAGCATGGAATGTACTGTAAGATTTATCAAAGATTGATCAATAAAATAAAATAAAAGCTTTATAAAATGATCCATTTAAAATGAAATAATAAAAAAATTATTTATTAAATTATGATAACTAGATCGTAACTTAAATTACGATCAATACATATTTCGTTTAATATTTTAGTTACCAATGCGCGTGATCTCTTCGAATTCCAAGTTTTTTACGGAGACTCAATCTCCAATTCCGATTGCTGCTAGTAAATCTGATCTTTATTTGCTGTTCTAGATGTTTGCTTGAAGAGAATTTTTTAGTTTTATTGATATCAGAAGCTCTCTGGATTCGCTGCTAGAAAACGCAACCATTAAAAGAAAATTGCTCAGCACCTAACTCACTTTGACGCTCCATTTTGATTTAACTGAAGTGTTCCTTATACCAACCTACTCTACAGAGTTTCACTCTAAAACAAATATCATGAGCCATCTTAGAAAGATTTCTACAAGTTGTTTCATTAAAATTTATTGCGACTAAGACAAACCAAAAATTTACTTTAGACTTGAAACTGGAGCTCACTCATCGAAGCTTCTAGGGAAAAATCGTTAAAAAAAAGTAATTGCAAATGAGGACAATTTGATGTGTTTGTAGCAGTCCACAGAATAGCTAGAGTTATCATTAAGAATCTTAACTAGCTTTTTTTAATGTGATGTTCAGGAAACGAAATAATACACAACTTTGAAATTGAGAACAGGAACTCAGGAAGTTCTAAGATAGCATCGAATTCTAAAGCCACATTCTAGTCATAGAAAAAATCGCCAAGAGAGAAATAGAAATTCATCGTAAGCTATCTTAAACAACGGAATCTAATTTTTTCTTTCTACGCTTTAGATGCATCCAATGTAGGCTAAAAAAAGTGGATGAATTCTCGAATATAGAATATTCTCGAATTTTTTCAATATATAATTTAGTTTTGCAATTAAGTATTATTCCGAGTTATACTTATAAGATATTAAGAGATTGCTACGACGAAATTTGTCCAGAACACAAAATTTTTTTTTCAAACTAAAACAGTTTTTTCCCTCTTATTAAAAAAAAGCCATAACAGTTATCCGCTGACAGTAACTGTAACATTTTGCTGTTGTTGAAATTTGTTCGTATTTATTTTAAAATAAAATTAGCTTTAAAACATATGTTAACCTTAGAACTAATCGGGCATAAGCCGTTTTGTAAAAAAATCAATCTAAAAAGAAACGGCAAAAACGCTAGCATATTATTTGTTTTTTCTTGACGAAGTTCTTCATTATAAAAGGATGGATTTTGTATTAAAAAATTGAAGAAAAATTGCATTAAGGATCACAATATCAAATATGTTATCTTAATACATTTTTAATTTTTTTTCCTTACAATCGAAATTCTTCACAAAAGTTTTAGCTGATTAAAACTACAACTCAGAAAAAACGAAAGATAACTCTTTCATTAGTCATATGTACATTTTAACGTTGTTGTAATGGTAATGTAGTCGAAACGCCAAAAGCACTTTCAATACTGAAAAAATGAATTCATTAAAACTTTTAACAATCTGTTCAGAAAACATTGACGATGGCTGTGATTTTGTTCTACCTACTTTTTTTTTTCGCATGTAGATAATAGAATCTGCATAAACAGGTCTAATAAAAAAAAATTTCAATTTAAAATAATTATCAAAAAATAAAATGAGGGTGTGTCCTAGACTATCTGTATATTTTGCCTCGTGATAAAAATCAATTGTAGATACATTTCCAGTGAATGCAATCACTGATAAAATATAATATTCACCGATGCAATCCGTAATTATTGCTTACTAACTTTACACGTTCACCATTCAAACGACGATTGCATTAAAAATTATTATTGGTTATATTAATTTTCGAACCACAATGCATGCCCTTTTTACTTGAAGACAGTAACGAATCTAGGATTCCGGTCGTGGGGAGCTGAGGTCATAAAACTTGTAACGTCGTGATGAATGTCAAACTCAAGGCTAAATCAAAACTCTTTAACTTAACAGACTTTACTCACCTGACAATAAGAATCATAAAGGAAAATACAATTTTCATAATTTAATAAAATTACGAGAAATAACTAGACAAAAATGTCTTCGACCACGTCATGCTAGTAGCAAGTGAATGACTACAAAAGTAGCAAAATTTTCGAGCCTTCTGAAAGCAATGTTGAAACGTTTTATTATTTTTAAAGAGAGAAATTAAGAAAAACATTTGATGATAAGTTAAATCAAGAATTTGCTCTGGGGGGCTGTAGCCCGATAGCCCCCCCCTGGATTCGCCACTAGGAAGATAACTGTTAAGAAGCAGTAGGAGATATCGCCGCCAATGGTAGGCCAAAGATACCCCATTTCTCATATCACACCATTTTTTCATGATTAACGGTTATTTTTCTTTCTATTCTGTATAATCATGAACCAAGGTTCTAACTAGACAGTTCTCATTTCTTTATCTCTCGTATATTCCATTCAGAAGTTTGTACTGAAAGGACAATTTATTGTCCAGGAGACTGTTTCATATTCCCCTTGTTTAAGAATGATTTTAAAATCAGAAATAAAACATATTTAAATATCTATATGGAAAACGCATCATAATAATCTTACAAAAAAATTAAAAAAAAGTAGAACATTAAATTCTTGCATTTGACAATATTGATTAGAGTGGTAATAATATTATGGCATTGGAAATCATTTGCAATGGCAGAGTAGAATTTATCTATTATTTTTATATATATATAAACAATATATTTTAGAAACACTAAAAAATTTAATATTACTAAATCAAGAAGGCAAAATATTTATCCCTTCAGCAACAAACAGTAATCAGTTTGAAGGGATTTTTAGATCTGAATATTAAAACATATTGTTAATAACTTTTGTAGACAAAAGAAAGTATTTTAGTGTCAACTGACTTTCCTATTGGTCTCTAAATATTCTCAGATTTATAGAAACACGATTCCACTCCAATTCCCTCATTAAATCATTTGTCCAAATGAAAATTCAAAATCGAGACAATCAAAGCTTTTTTTGACCAACTTAAAAAAAATTGTATTCTGAAGACTTTGTGGACGATATATCCAAGCAGTGAATTAGGTGCTAGGCAATAATGCCTTTCTTCTTTTTTTTCTCCCTCTGTTGTGCATTTTAATTGTTTGTCCTTTTGAGGGGATAACGACAATTTTTTCTTTTTTCTTGTATGTCTTGGCAGGAAAAGCATCTATTAATATCAGGTGGGGAGAGAGAGAGAATGGAAAAAAATAAATTTTTTTTACATTACCTAATACATATTTACATACGCCTAAGATTTTATGAATTAGACCTGTAAATGTTTTTATACATATTGAATACAGCATTAGACTGTTTTTAATTACTATACAATATGTTTCCATTTCTTCAAACTGATGTTAAAATGGGCACACTAAGCTGTGAAACACGAAAGATTTAAAAAATTATCCTTTTTTTTTTTTTTTATCACATTTTCTCTAATTTTCTACCCTACCTTTTTTACTATTTATCCGCTTTTTAAAAAATGAATATTTTAAATCAATGTTTTGTTGTTTCTTTTATACCTGGTTGATTTTACATGCCTATAATGTGTTTTCACTTGACTCTTGCCATTTCTCTATTCATTATGTAAGTACCCCTTTAGAATGTGAAAGAGTACAAATACAATTCTGAAGAAAAAAATGACTCGCGTGATTTATGCAGTGAACGATTCATCTTGATCGTTTTGAATTTGGAGTATCGAAATGAATTCGAAATCCATTCCTGATCTAAATTCCATTTTTGAAAAATTTTGATAAGGATGCCCATTTTACATATGGATGTAAAGACGAAAAAGAAAACGATTGCGAAAGGAAAATCATTTGGATTCCTTTTCATGAATTGTGGGATTTCGGAAGCACAACAGGACGTGTTTTAGTGAAGGTTTTAACCACTTTTATTTCACTCTACTTCTTTCGTGTTTTAAAGATGGAATTTTGTAATCGATTTTTCACTCATTTCCTTACGTGCTAGAGTTCTGAAATTTTGTGCATTTGTGTATTCTCGATGACAAATCGCCATTTTGATATTTTAGTATTTCGCTGTTTTAATAATTTAGTTATCCGTTAATCAATTAATTAAATAAAATTTTGATTCCATACTTTCGGAGCCACCTGATTATGTATTTGAGAAATTTAATTTCAAGAGTCCATAATATTTATAATCACGAAATTATAAATGATAGACTGAAAAGGATAAAATAATTAAAATAAAAAATCTTTTTAGTACATTAATAAAAATACGTTTAAAAAACTGTTTTTTTTTAATTTATTCAATATTATTACGATTTTAATTGCTATACGACACACCGGTCATCGTGGCTATTTTTAATTGAAAGCGCCTTATTACTGCCGGTTGTCGTAATGAAATAAATCACAAGTGTCCATGTTATTTATTTTAGCCCCACTGGCAAGAAGCAAAAGAACGGATTCCCGTCAATGTGTTAAGAAAAATAACTAAAAAAGATAATCTTCATTTAAAACATTTAATAAAAATTGTCCATATATCTGAACTAAGTCAAATTTCCCTCTTTTTTAAAAAATCATTTATTAAAACTTAGAAACTCTGTCCGCTAAGTTGTCTCGTTGACGGCGGTCGTTATAGCAACTGGCTATGTTAGGGAAGATCCATTTCGAATAGGGGGAATCCGACGGAAATCGGGGTTTAATTTTATTCTTGGCGCCAGCTTGCGGCGGTAGTTGATCATTCCTCTTCTAGGTTTTGCCGCATTGCACGCTCCTTGAGCTAAATACGTCAGTGTAGCTAACTTGAATGAATATCTACCTACTCGAAATGGATTCCTCCTACGATAACCTGTTTCTATAGCGACCGCCGTCAGCTAGACAGCTTGGCGAGCAGAGTTCTCGCGGCGGACAGACAGTACCATCTGTGGAATTCTGGGTTCATTTCTGTTAATTGTACAGTCCACAACTTTATACATCGGACAGTCGCTATAACTCGGGGAGTTATTATCGGATCTTCACAAAGCTGGTGTAGATGGAAATGGCTCGAGGAGACGGGTTTATTCGGAATATTCTCCTCGAGCTTAGATGGAAATGGCTCGAGCAGACGTGTTTATTCGGAATATTCTCCTCGGGATTAGATGGAAATGCCTCGAGGAGACGGGTTTATTCGGAATATTCTCCTCGAGCTTAGATGGAAATGGCTCGAGCAGACGTGTTTATTCGGAATATTCTCCTCGGGATTAGATGGAAATGCCTCGAGGAGACGGGTTTATTCGGAATATTCTCCTCGAGACATTTCCATCGACACCAGTTTTGTGTAGATCTGATAATAACTCCCCGAGTTATAGCGACTGTCCGATCTAGAAAGTTGCGGACTATACCTAAGTGAAAACCATACTTTTTTCGAAATGTTTCAACAAGTAGCCTACAATCCGGCACTTTTCAGCTCGGAAAAGAAAAATTTGTGATAAATTAAATATTTGAGTATTTTCCTCCTTAAAAAAGACGAAGAATTATCAGCACAGTTGATGCAAATCTGGTCAAATAAAATTTTCAAAAATATTACTGTTTAGCCCGTGAACAATCTGCGATGAGCATAATGTGTTTTTACCCGAGAACTCTATCGAAATAAAACAAATAAATTTAAAAAAAATACCAACTCAATAGGTATACTCAATACCAACTCAACCAAACAAGTAATATAAAAAAAAAAAATTTTAAAGTCAATTCCTACTTAGGTCAACAAAGAAAAATTCATTTTAGAATTTTTTTCTCCCATATAAAAATAAAATGAATTAATTCAATTTAATTAATGAATTAATATTTGAAAAAACAGTATTAACATCAAGTGTCATCCACTACAAGTTTTAAAAAAATGTATTTGAACTTGAGTGGATGAATAAGAAGTATTTTATTAACGATTGAAAATTTGAACAAGATATATAAATATATATAGGGAGAGTGTGAACTAATGGTAGGAATTGAATAAAAGGCACGGTGACAGGTTAATCCTACTAATTGTATTAAATATTTCTGAAAAAGCTTTAAAATTTCGAAATTTCTTCAATTATAACGGAACCTGTTTTAATTGAATTACAGAGTGTAATTTGGTAGCCTTATTTGACCAAAATACCTTTTCCCTTTTCGACAAGCTGTAAATTAAAATTTGAAATATAGTAGAACCCCGGGAATCCCAACCACAGGAATCCGAACATCTTTTTTTTTAATTTTCTGAAAAATGTTTACTGAAAAATGAAGGAAAAATAACAGCTATGAATCAGAAACGAAGCTAATATTTATTCCTAACTTAAAATAACTATTTGAAGTAGTCTTTAAGAATATTTGCAATTCTTTAAGAATGAATACAGCCCCTTTATTAATAGAAACAAAGTCAGATACTTCTTTTTACCCTCAATTTATTTACCACTGTAGCGAGCGAATCGCCGCGTGCTCTTTCCATACGTCTTCACAGAGCACCCAGAGTCAATATTCTACTGCATTTTGTATATCTAGAGTATTTTACCGTATTTCCCGGATAATCCGAACAAAGGTCAGCCCCAATTAGTTTGGATTTTAAGGTTCTACTGTATTCCTAAATCTTTGTGGAGGTGCAAATATTAATATTCGTTAATAAAACATTGTTGCTGTTGGTTGCCGTGTAACTCTGTGCAAGCAGCTATTCAAAAGCTAAGCCAATTCCAACCAGTTGCCTTTTTTTTGTGTTTGGTTACATAAACGTCCCGTTCTGAAGCAACTCGAAGGTTATTTTGGGACGGAGCTCGTAATTTTGAACAGCCATCAGCTGAAGCTACCTGAGCTGGCATCTCTCTCTCCAAGCTTCTGCACCACAACGACGAAGAGACGTTTGACCCATTATGTCAGATTTATCGTGTATATTGTTACAAACATGGAAAGTCGCTTCCCAGCAATGCGAGTCTTATGGTTGGGAAGAGAGTTTTACAAGGTTAAGCATGGAGTGACCTCAGCGACAGTTATGGCACCCTGACCTTGGCGACAAACTTGACGACCATTTTGGCGATTTGGAGACAAATTTGGCGACCTTGGCGACAAATAGATGATTCCCCTTTCTGGATATTTCTACTAGGGAAGGGAATAGACGAGAAAACACCATGTGACGTCACGGCCTGTCGGAGAGAATATTTAAGGACGGCGCTTAGATCAGAGGAGCGTCTTTGATCGACTGGTTACTTCACTTTGAAGCGTGAACGTCTTCGGAGTTCTATCCGCTGTGTGAGCTAATCAGCTGGTGAGCTGAGCTATTATTGTCGTTATTAGTTATTTGCTGACTGTTTGTGTTGTTAGATAACAAAGTGCTGAACTGTTATTACCTGCGAATTGTTGTCTGTTTTCATTGGTAATCTGTGCACGAACTATTGTTTCCTGTACCTGTGCTACGTGTTTTTCTGCATATTTGTAAATAAACCTTCATTCTCCATTATCCTGCGTGTTGGACTGTTTACACCATACACCCACGGTAAGATTTTGTGCAACAATATACAGGGTGGATCTTTAAGTGAAATCGGGTTTCAAACCTGGAACCCTCCGGCGCCGAAGTCTAGACCTCTGAACCTCCGCGGACCTCAACCCGTTGCGCAATAGACTAGTTATAATGCAATCATAATCAGTTTTGAAACAATGCAGCATTTAAATTTCTTTCTGTAACTAGGGGGCCGTTCAAATATTACGTAAGCACTTAAGGGGGGGAGGGGGTTTGCGATTTGCTTATTTTTGCTGACAAGGGGGGAGAGGGGGTATGAGTGATGCTTATGTAAGATATTAAAATCACTTTATTTCCGAAAATTTCTTGTAACTTTCAAAAATAATTTAATTTAAAAAAATTAAATTTGAAAAAAAATTAAATTTGGCAAAAGAAAATTAAACTTGATTTTTTTTTTCAATGATGTTCTGAGGTCAAGCATTTTAACCACACAAGAAAAACATAAACGATAGATAGGATGAATGTTCATTGAACACAATGGATAATAGTGTCTTTTCTTTATAATAGTTGGAGGTGACAGCTCATAATAACGTTTGATGCATGAGGCTTATTTCTGAGAACTTTCTACTATTTCCAATTATGAGATTCGAATGAAAGGGACAAATATGTTGTATTGTGACAATACGAGTTTCCAAGCAAGCACAAATAAACATGTTACAACAAACTTGAAACACATTGAATATTTCGTTTATAAAAAATATATATACTCTTAGTCAGGTTGGAAGTTACTGTTCAGCAAAGGATTCCGAGACTACCACTTTTGGACGATTTTACACCGGAAAGGGGTGTCAGGCAATGATGAG
>BGPR01004600.1:45656-62605 GCA_013235015.1 Araneus ventricosus | reverse complement strand
CCGGCGCATGCGCAAAAGCGCGGAGGGTTTCCGAATCCGTTGCTAAATAATACATCTTCTTAGTATGTACTAAAAAAAAAATCTCATTGAAAGCGGAAATAAAATAAAATAACGAATATTCTCAAACCGCAAATCCTTCGTAGACATTAAATCTGCTAATCACTTGATGGTTTTTTTTTTCCCCTTGGGTTCTCATAATTTTTTTTTAACAATAATAGTTCATTTTTTCTTTTTTGTTTCTTCTCTGGGATGTTTTTTTCACTAATCAATTTCATAGCGTTAATATCCGATGAGAGTTAAGTGGATAATCGTTTTGATGATCTTTTTTTCATTATTTGGAAAACGAAAATGAAAAATGTTTTTAATTGTTTTTATACTAAGTTTTTCTTTCTATTATACGTTGTTTTTCTTCGATGTTGCTTATTAATAATATTGTTTTTCTTCGAACTTTTCTGATCTTAATGATGTTGTTTTCCATCGACAACATTATGTACAATTTTTCTTTCGTTTTCAAGAACGATTCTTCCGCCAGTTTGTTTCGAAACCAAACTAATCACCTCACACCTCCTCGTAACCATAGTGGTGTCTGGTGTCTCCAGAGTTTTTAAAACTGCACATTACATAAAACAAGTCAAATCGGAAATATGTCTTCATTTCGAAAAATACTGTATAATTTTTTTTTTTTTTGAAAGTTTCAAAAAGTCTTCATCAGATAAACATTTGAAGGATATTTACTCATTGTAAAACTAATGATGTGTGGCGGCAGTATAAAAATTCTTCTAAAAAAGAGGAGTTAGTGTTAAAAAGAGCCGAGGAAGAACTGCGAAAGGCAACCAAAAAGAAATCAATTTTTCTTGATTATTTTTTAAAAGTAATTATAATCAATTTATTCTTAAAATTTTAGGCGTATTTTATCATAAATTTAAATTTATAATTAACTTGGTATGAAGTAACTTTACTTATTCTCGTTAATATTCGCTACATTTATTAAAATATGTAGAGTATACTGACATTGTAATATGTAATAAAGTGTTAATATTAACATCTTTCTATAATTTAATAGATAAATTATCTTTATTAATGCAATCTTAAAGTGAAAGTGTTCTTCAATTTTCAAAAGTAAATCTAGGAAATTAAGTGGTTGGAATACGACTTTGCATTTCGAATAAAATATTAAATAACAAATAACAATAATAGATTATGAAAATACTTTAAAAATGAATCATTCAGCAATCTAAGATTTAATTTTTTTCACTTCTTATGTTTTAGATTTAAAAAATTTTACATATTGTAATGACACACCTTTCATATTTATGTAGTTTAGTGTAATTGACAGTTATAAAAGTGTTTTGAGCTTTTATTTGAAAAGAAAGTTTTCATTTGCTTTTATATAACAACTTACGTTTATGATATAAAAGTGGTTACTAAAAGTTTAGTCCTTTTGCCACATGCTTAAAAAGTATAGGGGCAATTGTGAAAAATTAACGAAAAAGAAGTTTATCAAGATTCCTTCTAAGAAGAAAGCGATGAAGTAGTAACAGAAGAGGAGAGCAATATAATAACAGATATGGAAAAATGGCTTGGGCAACCTTGGTCATCATCTGAATAGATGATGGGCATGTGCAAAATTAAATATAAAATATAGCTATGTTCTTTTAAAATTGTGATAAACTAAGAAATTTTTCTTAACAAAATTGTAAGAAAATTAAACATACATTTTTTTCTTCATTTTAAGCCGAGATAGAGTTTTTTATTTGAATTAAGTCCTAAAATTTTTTTAACTAGATTATTACTGTTATACGTTTTGTAAAAATAAATTTAAAAAACCGGGGGGTTGCAGTTTGCTTACGTAGTTATAAGAGGAGAGTTTGCGATTTGCTTATTTTTGCTGACAAGGGGGGAAGGGGTTTAAAAATTACCAAAAATATGCTTACGTAATATTTGAACGGCCTCTAGTTGACTTTCAGATCACCTGCGCTCGGTTTGGCCATGATTTTCCTGACGTTTCTAGAGACAAACTGGCGATTCAGCGCTCACGGAAATTTACCAAGACAAAAAAAAAAAAAAAAAGGCCCCAAGTTTGTAAGCATAACAGAAGAGTAGCCAATGTACAATGTTCACAATAGTCATGATGTTCACCTCAATTTGCGAATTGATACGATTTTATCTTCGCTGACTTAAACTATTTTGACGTTGATCTAAACGGTCTCTGGATCGCTTAAACCCATCTGCTTCATATCTAACTGATTTCTTTTGAATAATTTCATTTAAAGTTCCGTTATATTGTAAGAAATATTGTGAATTCTTCATCTTAAAATCTTTTTTTCCGAAAAAAAGTTATTTTACACCAGAACGAATACAGTAACAGGCTATGACTATGAAGTTATGCCTAAAATGGAGGAGGCTATCGATTTTGTTTTGTAAACAAACAGATCGTTGCCATCGGCAAAAGAGAAATTAACCTGTTTTCTATTCCAAGTACATTAGTTTTATATATAGAGATGTTTTGAGATAACATACATATCTTCAAATATATTTTGAATCAATGCTTCATTTCTCTGTTTTATTTTCCTTCCCATAATGTGTGCTGAAAATAGAAAAAAAAATCATGCATAAATGAATCAATTGATTTTAAAAGGGAACTTCTGACATTTTTAGAATTTTATATGAGGAAAAAAACGAATAGGCTGTAGACTACATCAAAATTAGGGTCGAAGATATCTTTAACGTATTTTACAGTAGAAAATGAACCTATTGACAACAACAAAAAAATATTACAATTTTTAATTTTTGCAAAAATTCAAATTTTAATTTTGCAGAAGTCCCCTTTTAACATCAAACAGTATAAAAGTTTCAGAATTTTTGAGAATACATTATTATAAAATCAAGAATATCAATGAAACTTAACTAAAATTCAAAATTTATTTATTTGTGAATAAATTTAAATTTAAAGACTCAAAATAAAATAGAATTTTAAAATTATTCATTTTTAAGTAAAAGCCAGATTTGAAACAGAAAAAAAAGTCATGGAAAAATAATTAGAAGCCAGGAATATCAAGGAAACTCAAATAAAATTCAGAATTAATTTATTTGCAAGTAAACTTAAATTTAAAAGAATCCAAATAAATTTTAAAGTCATTCGTTTTTAAGTAAAATTCATATTTAAAACAAAAAATATTCAGGGGAAATGATTACAAAACCTAGAATATCAGTGAAGCTCAAATAAAATTAAAAGTGTATTTATTTACAAAGAAATTTAAATTTGGAAAGCTACTGGCTTTTAAATAAAATTCAGATTTTACGAAATTCTGGGAAAAACAATTATAAAACAAGAAATATGAATTAAACTCAAATAAAATTCAAAATTTGTTTATGCACAAATAAATTTAAACTCAAATAAACAGAATTTAATTTAAAATTTATTTGTCTTTCAGTAAAATTCTGATTTAAAAAAATATTAATTGTAAAAATAGTGATGTAATTGAATTTTAGTCTTCTTGAGAGTCAATTGAAGACGTTCTGAGCAAAAGTCCCCTTCTAACATCACACTGACACTTTGATGCTTTACTACAACATAACTGTGAATGGCAGAATTTCATGTTTTACACCAAACGATGCAACTACCTTCATCAAATCGAAAACACAAAAGAGAGCAATTTCGGCCGAAGTCTGCAGAATTCGCCTTTTAAAATCAAACGGTTCAAATGGAACCGCCAGTATAAAAAATAATTTAAAGACGCTCTGTTTCAACGTATACAAAAGCAAACAAAGCAGTTCCGTCAACGAATACTTTACAATGCGTGAAAAGGCAAAGGTGAGGAAATAAAATGTAACCGATTCACCTCCAATATTTTACGACGCGAAATACCCGGACGCGTCACACTCCAGAAAAACGAGAGAAGAAAATCCCAGTCGTCGCGCAAGCAAAAACTGACCTCCCTCTTCAGAAAAGCGGAGGGTCAACAGAATCGTTTGACCACTGACTCTCCTCCCCCGGCCTTTCAAAACAAAAGGAGGAAGACATCAAAAGAAAGAGCTCTCTCGTCACCGATTCAGAAAGGATGCCGCACATCAAGCGGAGGGGAGTGCGCAAAACGGGCGAGACGGACAGCTCGCATCCCGGATATTGAGACCCAAACAGGGGTCAAACGATTTTCTGACCACCCCCCTCCTCGAGGAAATAAAGATCTCACTCACTCCTCGTGTCTGCGGGAGGGGGATGTCAAGAGGTCGGATAGATATCGGTCTATTTAGAGGTTTTTAAGACGGAAGGGTTGCCGGGGGATGGTGCCTCCTTGGCGAAATATCGGTCGCCAAAAAGAAAAAGAAAAAAAAGAGAGAATTAGCTCGGTGAAAAAATAGAAAGAATTCTTAATTTTGGCGTTATATTTGTTTATTTGGTGAAAAAATGTTTCTGAAATTGTATCGAACAATTCTGGGGGGTCGTGAAAATTTTCTGAATATTTCAGATTTTTCAATATTTATAAACAAAGACAGGTAAGGAACTGCACTTCATAATGAATAAATATTTCGTTAAAATTTGATGAATAACTGTCTGGCATTTAAATTATATTT
Source organism: Araneus ventricosus (assembly GCA_013235015.1). Classification (NCBI taxonomy): domain Eukaryota; kingdom Metazoa; phylum Arthropoda; class Arachnida; order Araneae; family Araneidae; genus Araneus; species Araneus ventricosus. The sequence goes on along the minus strand of BGPR01004600.1, from coordinate 58,030 downwards.
AGTTATTATTAATTAATGTGTTTTATTATTATTTATTTCCCGATATTTTGGTAGGGTCAAAATGTTTCAGACGAAAATGGGGTTGAGGGAGTTTTAGTCACTCGGAAAAGGATCGCGACGTGGGTGAGGGGAGAGGGCAAGAGGAGGTGTATACGCCTCGGGTATCAGTCTTAAGGGGCGCCATGGACAAAACGCTAGCGCGTTTGCATTACTTTTCAAAGCCAAATAACTCCATACCGTGGCGCCATTTACATTTGATAGACATTCACGATGACTAGGAACGAAGAAAGCCACATTATACCCCGGACGCCACTGATACCCACTACGCCACTGGGTCGCGAGTGGAAAATTTTAAGAAGTCCTGATGTACCTAATCTAACTGTTTCATAAACGTTTTGATATAATTCAACAGTTTCATACTGTTCATTTTAAAACATGTTAGAACAAAAATGTAGTTTTAAGACTGACATCAAAATTAGGACCATTTTGGATGAAAAGTGTTCCTTTCACTGGGAATCTATTCGCCGAAAAATTTTTATTTATGTATTTGTTTATTCTTTTTACCAAAGCTTCTTAAATTATGAATAACGACCCCAAACGAGAGCACCTAAAAGAGTTTTAGGATTTCGGAATCATTGAAAGATTGTTCATACTTCTACAATGTTCTTAATAGCAAAATCTGCTTTATTCTTAAATTTCTGTTCACACATCTCAAATGACTAAATGAAATTTTCGGTTCAAATGACAGAATTGAATTTTCTCTATATTTCTACGAAATAACTAAATTTAATTTTTCTTTAATTATTTAATTTATGATTTGATTACTTATTTTTGCCTTTATAAATATGCGTACATTTAAAATCGTAAAAATAATTTCAGATTAATATGTGGAGTCAGGTAAATTTTTATTTTTCTTGTCCGAAAGGACAAAGTTTTAAATGATGAGAAGTATTATGACAAGGAAAAGTTTTAAAAATAATGGTTTATAACTCAGTACTTATATTATGTTTGGAATAAATATTTTTCATTTAATAGTTTTTTTTCAAACAAATGAAAATCAGTAAGAACCATGCTTCTAGTTTATGTTAAAATTATGAATGAAATAAAACCAGACGAAGAAATTAAGAGACGTTTTAGTCAAAATGTGTTTAAAAATTTGACTTCTTGGGCAATCTGAAGCATAAATTACTGAACAATTTTTCATGTTTGATTTTAAAATAAAGTTATAGACGAGAAAATCGCCAATATTACTATTAAAAACTCTTTTTTATATATAAAATTAATCTTTGAATTATTAAGAAAATTATCTAACATGGCATTTCCCGTCTCATTTCGAAAAATAGCGAATATTTTGGGATTGTGAAAATAATGAGCTGTACTGACAGAATTCAGGGCCACATCTTCAACGATACTTAATGGCTAACAAGAAAACTGTGCTCGATACTATTTTTTTACGTCTGCGATATTATTGCATGTTCAATAAGCAGAAAAATAGCTGTTGCTAAGCCTCATCAAATAAATTCCTGAGGAATCAAGTAAAAAACATGTTGAGTATTTTCAAGTGAGCAACTGAGAACCAGAGTGCACCTGGAAACTTGGAGTTTTGGGTTTGAGACCCACACAGGTTAAGAATCCATGTTCTAAATCAGAGGTGGTACAAAAATACTTAATTAAAAGTAATGTTGTTAATGACGGAAAACTCAAAACAAAAGGGCTTAAAATGAAAAAAAATTAAAGTTAGAGAATTTTTTTTCTCCAAGCTCGAGTGAAAAGTAAATGTTGTGCTAAACCTAAAGCCTACTTAGTAGCAGTGATAGAAACGTGCCAAGAACTCAGGGTTAAAGCAATGAAGTATTTAATACCTTATACGAGCACAGAACTTGTGGAAAGATCATTCTCGACTTATACATATATTATTAATAAATATCTCAGAAGGCTTGACGTAGCTCCAGACGCAGTCAAAGATTGTATCTGTCTGCATTTGAACCTAATTTTATAGAATTCATCTCCATGAAACAAGCTCAAGGATCGCATTGAAATTGTCTTCTATTTGAATAGCTGATTAACACGATGAGTATTTGTTAGCTTTCATCTTAACACTAAATTATTTCAATGCTGTCTTCGTTTGTTAAGACGTGGAAATAATACTATTATACAAAATGGAATAAAACGCAAAAAACCAGAATAAATCTCAGAAATGTTTTTAATTCGAATAGCTTGACTCTTAAGTTAACCTAAGTCCTTAGCGTTATTAATAAAAACTTCTTTGAACGAAGAGATAGTTACGGGATATGAGAGTAATGGGTACTCACAACCAGGGCCGGCCGGAGGGCGGTGCAAACGGCGTGGCCGCAATAGGCCCCGCGTTTTCTAAAGGCCCCACGCAGCTGACTGATGTTGCAAATTAAAAATGCATTCTTATTTTTTATTTTAATCCGAATACACAGGCATTTGAATATAATCACGAGATATATGCACATTTTACGTCGACCGATCAAGGGCAAGGTACATAGCCAAAACAGAGTAAGAAAAGTAAAAACAATGTGTTTCATTATGCTTGCGTTGTAACGCGATACATAAAGCAGTACATCGTACGTTTGGCGAGAAAATAAATAAAATATTCGTATTAAAAAGGAAGATAAATGCTTAATATAATATTTTACTGAATTTACTAAATAATATATTTCATTGTTCTTTGTTGTAATCATACTACTAAAAAATTGATCTTAATTTTTTTTAATATTATTTTTGGGCGGCTTCGGAATACGACTAGAGACAGTGATGCCGGAAGGAAACACATGCGTGGATCTGATAGATTTAAGAAAAACATAGAAAAAGAAAGGAAATTGCTGAAAATAGGAAGAACTACCTTGCAGAATTTCTAAACACCCAAAATGTCCAACAAACTGACGAAATATATAATTGACAGTTAATGAAAAATCAAAATCGCGAAACTCGAATTACACCGTATGGCATCCGTGAAAACAATCCTAATCATAAAATCTAAATGCAATAACATATTTTGTTTTACGAAATCAGTTTCAAGGCCCTGCAAATGAACTTTGCACCAGGCCCCGCTTTTGTTCGGGCCGGCCCTGCTCACAACTGCTGTTCTAGATGAGAGAAGGCCAATAATAAGTAGCAGAAATTCTTCGCTCGTATGATCCCTCAGAGGCGCAAAAGCGAGCGATGAGCGTGCCATCTGTGGCAGCCCCCCGCCGTGTCGGCATTCCGGTCAAGGGCTACCGCCCCAGCGGGTGTCGGTCCCCGCCCCTTCTTGGCACCTGTGGCCGGGACAAGTTACTGACAGCTTCCTCCTCCTTCTCGGATCGCGCGCGGATACAAAGGGTTATGTCAGCCGGAGAGAATGGCTCTCTGCTTCTATTAGCGGATGTTTAAAATACGCGGTCACTCTCCAGAAGAATGTGTTCGTTCGGGAAGGGACGGAGGTGGTGTCTCGCGGAATTTTAAATAATTGACATTCAGCTCACTCACGGAGGAAAAAAGAAATCAAAAATAGCTTACACACATGCCAGATTTATCAATGGTGTTTAAGACAATCGATTTGGAAAGAAAATTTTATTACTCAAACTGAGAGAGTGGCGTAAGGTGCGAGATGCTACACTAATACTCTTAGTTGAATAGTCTTCACTCTGGTTTAACGTAATTCAAACTAATTGATATATTGGAACAGAATTCAAGCTCACACACCGGCCATGAATTTTCCGAGGCATGAAAATCCATACTTAAAACGATGGTTGTAAAATTTCATGGATTATAAATATCCGCCGAATCGGAACGTGTTTTAAGGAATTCACCGGTGATGCGGCTTACACAAAGTTTTCTGCCAACAAAATTGCCAACTTGGGATTTCACTGAGATCAACTTGAGACTAATTAACAACTCGAATATTCATTGCGAAAAAAATCCGATTGCTTAATTTTGATCTTTAGATTCCTTTTCAAATGTTCTTATTGTGAGAATTAAATACAAAAAAAAATATTTATAAAATCTAAAGCAAATTTATAAAATTCGAAAATATATATTGCAAAAGACTTTAATGTAAAAAATTTCAACTTTGGCTTTGCCCCCCCCCCCCCCGCTCCTACCTCTTTATCTTTCTTGTGTGAACGGCACCGGGGACATTTGATATTTTTTCGCCCCCTTATTGTATTTGGCTTTAAAAGGTGACAAAAAGTAACGTTTGGTCACCATGGCCAGTGGCGTGGAGAGGGTGAGTGGCGCACGGGAAATAATATGATTCTTTTTTTGTTTCACCCCCAGTCGTCATCAATGGCTTAGAAAGCTTAATGCGGTCCGAGGCAAGGTATTATTTTTACGCTCCCTCGTCATATTTTGCTTTAAAAATGGCATAAGCGCAGTAGTGTTTGACACCATGCCGCCCATAGCATCTATACCCCCTTGCGCCCCACCCCCCTCCGTTCGCTATGCCACTGGAATCAATCGATTATTTTTAAGTAGCCTTCCAAATTACAGTTAATTTTAATCTAATGCGAGTTATTTTTATCGAGGTTTCATTCGTTTTCTCCTATTCGTTTTTTAAATCGCATTCACAATAATGTTTATTCTGACGATGACTCGTTTGGTTACTATGTTTCTGTTCACTTTTAGAAATATTTTTCTTCTGGGTGAATGATGAAAAATATTTGAAAAATTTTAGGCAACCGCACCTATTTTTTTATTCTACCCTAGTGAATTTTTTAAAAAAATTATGTATTATGGAAGCTTCAGAAGAAAGATTTTCCTTTAATAATAATAATTAATACAAATAATAAAATTATGTCTGGAAGATTTTTGATAGAAAGTCAATGAAATTTCGCAGGTAATATTTACGGCGAATTAAATGGTTTTAATACACATCTGTATTTAAAATAATCTATTGTTCGCTTTGAAATAGAAAACGAGTGATCAGTATTTTCACACGCTTTTATCTCACTCGACTTGTTTCGTGTTTTTAAAGATGGAATTTTGTAATCGATTTTTCACTCTTACTGATGTACTTGAGTTTTCAAATTTTGAATGCTTGTGTGCTCTCGACGAAAATACACTATTTTAATATTTTCAAAAATTAATTATCTGTTAACCGATTAATTAATTCAATCTTCATTCCATACAAGTGATGTAACCAAGTGACCAATTGAGAAAAACTGATTACAATAATTCTATAACATTTCTAATAACCAATAAATTATAAAGACTAAAAAGCAAAAATCAAAATAAAATATGAAATAAATAATAAAAGTAAAAATAAAACATACAGTCTAAATAAAGTAGAAAACAATGCAAATAAAAAGTTTTTACTTTTTAAATACATTACGCTATTTAATTCATTTATATTTAATTACACAGTAGTATTTAATAACAAACACTGCGCTAATAAAAGTGCGTTCCTAAAAATCGTTTTTATCAAATTCAGAAACTAGTTTGCTGGAGAAAGAATCGTTCACTTATTTTTTACCCCTGAGAAACGGTTATTGACAGTTGAATTTTTTTCCCACCACTAATACACATTGTATCAAATTGCTGCCAATTTTAATCGCCTTTTTAACCTTTTTCTACTGAAATGTTCTGTCTATTTCACGTTGTGAATATCGAAGAAGAATACAACCTGCGGCTTTGCATCGGGGCTTTCGGAAACAATATGCTGCGTGCACGGGGGGGAGGGACGAGGGGAGAGAGACGAGACCCTTTCCCCCACCCCCTCCTTCCTCCCCCGTGAGCTTTGCCGTCACGTACATGACAGGGAACATATCGTAAGTCAGGATTTGGGCGCACACAACGATAACTATGACATCATCTCAGAACATCCCCCCTATGACCCCCCTTGCATGAAATGGTGGCGGGAGGGGGACGAACGTTCGGGGGGGGGGGCCGGAGGGGAGGAATGTGATAGCAACAATGCCGGAGTGTTCATCCTTTATTTTTTTATTTATTTATGCTCTTCGATGATCTGAGTCCTGCCTGAGTACTGACGTAAATTATCATATTATGTTACTAAGTATCAATTTCTGTATCGCAACGAGATGAGTCGACCTTTTGGTCATGCATTTATAGCTAGGATAAAAGAAAAATGTTCAGATTTCTTTCAGTTCTTTTTTCACTCTGTCGTAAATAGATGATTCAAAATGAAGAAAGGAATTTTTTTAAGAGAAACAAATGTTTATCTGATATTTGTATGTGCTTGCAAAATTGCATGATTATTTTTGTTAAAATAGTTTCAATTGAATACTAATTACGTCGTAGCAACAACAACAACAAAATGTAAGGAAATAAAAAAAAATGACACGACAATTCCTCGTTCAAACTTCCGTTATTAATCTACTATTAATTTTTTTCTTTCAAAAATTATATGAAAACTATAATAAAAAATAAAATGATACATCTCAATAGAGTGCACACACTTGTGGGTCTACTAAGTTGAAATATCCTTTAGGCTAAGTAATTTGAATATTTAACTTCCTTTTTGAAGCAACACCAAAATATGAAGGACTAATCTTAAAACTTTCAGTCGTGGACTGGCGCCGAAGATGTCACCCGTGCCTCTATATCGAAAAGAGACCACGGTGTCCTAGTGGCAAGGTGCCGGCCTCAGAGCTGGAGGGTTCCAGGTTCGAAACCCGATTCCACTGAAGATCCGCCGTGTATGGGGGCCTGTTGCACATTAAATCATACCTAGTGGTCGAACGTCCTCCTAGGTGTGGTGCGGAATTTTGGAGAGAGGGTGCCTGATCAGGTGTCGTTCTGGTCATCTTACCGCGGTTCAAAATTACGAGGTCCGTCCCAAAATAGCCCTCGTGGCTTCAAAACTGGACGTTAACATAATTAAACTGAACTACATCGGAAAAGTGTAGATACCACAACAACGTGAGAACTTTCGATCATTGACCAAATTTAACTTGATGCGTATGATGGACTGTTGTTGAAATCAGAATTTGAACTGAAGATACAAAAACTCTTAAATATATCTTATAGGTGAGGTGAAATGCTATGTATTTACGATAGGAATAAGAGACAGAAACAAACACTGTATCAATGAGCCATAAAGAAAATTTCTACGTATTTTTTACTTTCTTACAAGCGAAGTTTATGAAAAAGTAAAGTAAAGAAAAGGTTTTGTAATAGCCGAAAAATTCGGCTTCAAATTTTGGTGAATACAGACTTTTGGACCCCTCCAAGTCCGGATTTTATTTTTTTATTTATTTTTTTTTACGAAATAGTTGCCTGTGCATGTGCGAACGCAATTATTCAAAAATGTTGAAAGCTAAATAGCGAACATTTGGCACGTAGTCTTCATACCAGAAATGTAGATCGATATCAAATTTGGATTGAATCCGCCTATTGAAAGAGGTCTTCTTCTTCTTTCTAATTCTTCTAATCTGAATTAGATCAGATCCATGAGATCGTTCGCCTTCATCACCTCCAACACGAAATCCGGTCCCTTAAGCCCATATCCCATCATACACCAAGGCAACACAGTCAAGTAGATGTTGCTGAGTGGCCTCAATCATGTTGCACTTTGTGCAGATATTGAACTTCTTATCACCACGAGAGAATGTGAGGGTTTTTAAGTGACCGGATGATAAGCGAGCCAAAGCTGTTTGGTCTTTCTTATCCCTCTTAAAATGTATAGTAGCACCGGGGCCTTCACTACGATACCATGAATGAGCTGGTGGATGCCTCCAAGAAATGTTAACCAGGGCCTTTCTTCTTGAGTATAACTCAAGGTAGGTCAAAGGTTCTACATAGGCCTGAGGCATGGTAGTACCTTCTTTAGCAAGACTATCAGCAATATCGTTGTATGATTGAAAGAGATACTTTTTCTAAACGTGCACACTTCATATGAACAGGAATGATAAAAATTCAAAATCATTAGCTTCAACAATGCAAAAAGTATGTGACTAAAAACGAAGCAGTAAAACTGGATTGAATTTCATTTCAGCAATTGAAATTACAGGGTTGTTATAATTAAAGCTCGCCTATTCAGACGGCTCTAGGTAGACGCTGCACCTATTCTATAGATCCAAACGAAATAACGTTTATATGCAAGCTATTTTTTCTTGTTTTCATGAAAAAAGCAAAAGAAAATATAGAATAGACAAATGGCGGCGACCGAGTGGCAAAAAATTTATAGACACCTAAAAATACTCTGGATTTTTGGGGGTGGAGAGCAAAATTTAAAAATTTATTTGCAAAATTAGATAGAGATTTATTTTCAAAATTAGATATTTCTATAACACTGTTATTGTTTTTATAATTCCTAGTTTTATGCTACTAAAAGAAATAAAACTTTAATTTTTTCCGCAAAGGAGTGAAGGCGACCCCCCCCCCCCCCCCCCCCCCCCCCCGCGTTGCCACCCCTGAGAACTGACAGAATTTTCAAGAAGAAATAATATGTGGTGGTAGCGGTATTTTAGACGAAAAAAGACTGTGTTCAGAGCTGAATTTCAGCAGCGTTTTAAGCAAAATTAACAAAAAAACAAAAAAAAACTCAAATGAATTATTCAATTTTGCTTTAGTAATAAAAAAAAATTGCAATAAAAATCACATTAAATATTGTCGAAGCACCACCTATTTGTGAAAATGTTAACTTTACCTCTTTTTTTCTTTTTCCTTCTTTCTCTTTTTCTTTTTGGTTTTATTCGGAGTTCCAGAACCGGTTATATAGCTTTCTGAAAGGGCGAACTTAAATTATAAGAGCTCTGTATTGCTATAAACTATAATTAATAGCATTTAAAAAAATTGTTGAATTTAGAAAAAGACAATGATTAAACAAATGATGGCGTAAAAATTGTTTCCTTCGGATATGTTCCGAAATCACCATCAAAATTATGAAGTCAAAAATCGATGATGACAAACCATCACTGGAAGAGATAACATTTGGATGCTTTTAGTGGATTTAACAGATGCCATGCGGAAACATTTATCTGCATGACATCTATGCATAATAAAGTTTGGACAACTCGTTTCAAGTGGCATCCCTAGGGCTGCGGTGGGCTACTTACTGGAGAGGTTTCGGCCCAGGAGCCGGGGGGTTCCGGGTTCGAAATCAGATTCCACTGAAGACCCGTCGTATATCGGGCCTGTTGCACGTTAAATCATACGTAAGGGTCAAATATCCTCCCGCTGGTATGGTGTGTAAGTTTGGAGAGGGGGTGCCAGCTCAAGTGTCGTCCTCGTCATCTGACCGCAGTTCAAAATTACGAGGTCCGTTCCAAAATAGCCCTCGTGTTGCTTCAGAATGGGTCATTAATATAACTAAACCGAGTGGCGTCCCTTTATAAGAGCAAGTGAGAAAATTAAGGAGAATAGTTGGTTTCTTTTAACGTCCTGACTCAAAATATATACTTTATACAGTAATTAATCACCACGTGATTCATAGGGAATGATGTTATAATATTTTAAAGTCGCCGTTCTAGACAATTAACTTACACTGTAAAAAATATCCGTTTCTTTCCCGGACTTTTTCCGTATATTTGACGGTTTAAAGCTGTTTTGTTGACAAAACTGTTTTTCACCGTTTTCCGCTCCAACCATAAACAGTTTAAGACCGTCAGTTCAAATTGTATTTTTCGTCATACGGTATTGCTTTCCGTATGATACCTTTCCCTTTTCTTAAATGTAATTTTATTGCATTCATTTCATATTTTTAATAGGGTTCCATCTCCGCTATTGTTTACACATGTTGCAGTAACCTGTTGTCACTCATGAAAGCTAACCTTAAAACACGTGTTCTGGCAATAGTTGATTTTTACACCACTAGGTGGCGCCACTAGAGCTATAGTGACTTTAAAACTCAAATAGATTATTTTTACTTCATTTTATGAAGTCTCCTGTGGTCCAGTGGTTAGAGCGAATGCATTTTATTTCTATGAACGCGGTTTCGATCCCCGGCTCGGAGGAGTTTTGTCACCATCTTGTATCGAAATCGTCCAAGTAAGTTCAATTAAGAATTATATTAATTAAACTAATTGAAATGAATAATTAAACCTTGATTAATTAATATTCCTAATTGATAATACACATCAACACATTTCAACGCGAACAGAAGGAGAAAAACAACTCAACTCAGTCGATGACGTCCCTTACTTCGATGACTTCATTTTTACGGAGAAAACTTAATTTCATACGGTACAAAACCGTTGTGACTACGGATTTACTTCGCAACTTTTACGGTTTTGCACAACCAACCCAGCTGCCAGTTTAAAACCGTAAATTTTACGGGATTTTTTTTACAGTGTAGAAATATTCATTATTGCGGTCATGCGACTGGCAAAAATAGAAGTGAGAGGACAGAAATATAAAAAGAAAAATGTGAAAAATGACTTTAATATCGCTTCAAATAGATTAATGCACTTATTTTATATTCAGACTGCTTCTAACAACTCTATCCCTCTCTCTATTCAAGTCGCTATTTTCTTTTTAATTCATTGTTTGAGGGGGTTACTAAAATTTAAAATTTTTTAAATTATTTTCTGACTTCTACCACTGAAATGACTTGGCAGGTTTTTAGAGGAGTGCAATTGTGTCCTAAACTAACAACGAAGCCTTATATAAAAATTTCTTAAGCCTAAATATTTTTAAACAAACTAATATTATTTATTTATATTCTAATTCGTTAATGCATTTATTTATTCAAAACACACGATTATTATTCTGCCTTCAAATTTTCTCATCAAAATTTTATATGCGAACATACAGGCTGTGTAAATCATTTTAATTAAAGGTGTTCCCATTACTGCATAATTGCAGAAATGCCGTTAACGCAAATTTAATGCCTTTATTAAATGCTATGTTTGCGAAGAAACCGATCATTAGTGATGCGGATTCCCGTGAAATTAGGAAGGTTTGGTGGAAACTTTACACTAAATATTGCCATAACACTCGACAATGAAACTATGATTGCTGTTCTGTGGAAATAATTGATGTTTAGGCGAAGGAAAGCTCACTATTTATGCCCAAATTTAGAAATCGTGGATTTAAATATCCCGAAACGCCCATTTATCTGTATATCGAAATAATAATCTATTTTACGATGTGTACAGAATTTACCGTTGCGTATACTGTCAGGAGAAGTATATGCGTAATATTAAAAAAGTTCTTACCAGAGTGATAATATTTAGTAGTTGTTCACTTAACAGACTTTTAATCCTTTGTCTATATGATATATATTTGCGTGCACAATCTATATACTATAAACGTGCACAGTCTTAAATTATTTATTCGCAGCAGATATTCTTACAATCACAAGTAGTTTGCTCCACAACACTTCGTTCATTTACGTAAATTGCTCTCCACGTTCTAATGTTCGATGACACGTCAATGCGACGACTTTTCATTTTTGAATGCAGATTTAACGACACTGATGGTAGATCTTCTCGGAAATCAATGTGTTGAACCTTATCCTCCCACGTATCGTGGTCTGACTAGTTATGTTTGCGCATATTTATTGTGATTATGTAGTATATATCTTTGCTGAGTATAAATTATTTATGTACCTGTGGAAACATCTGTTGAGAGCAAACTATTTGCGATTGTAAGAATATCTGCTGAGCCGGAACTCCACATTCTAATGTTCTATGACACATCAGTGCGACGACGTTTCAGTGTTGAATGCAGATTTAACGAGCACTAGGCCCACATACATGGTAGATCTTCTCAGGAATCAGGTGTTGAACCCCTTATCCTCCGGCCATCGTGGCCTTTGACTAGGTACATGTTTCCTGCGCATATTTATTGTGATTATGTAGTATATATCTTTGCTGAGTATAAATTATATGTACCTGTGGAAACATCTGGAGAAAACTATTTCGGATTGTAAGAATATCTGCTGAGCCGGAACTCCACATTCTAATGTTCTATGACATCAGTGCAACGACGTTTCAGTGTTGAATGCAGATTTAACGACACTAGCACACATGGAGATCTTCTCTCATGTGTTGAACCCTATCCTCGTATCGTGCTTTGACTAGGTACATGTTTTTGAATATTTTATTGATTGTATTATATATATCACTGAGTATAAATTTATTATCACACTGTGGAACACTCTGTGAGAGCAAACTATTTGCGATTGTAAGAATATCTGCTGAGCCGGAACTCCACATTCTAATGTTCTATGACACATCAATGCGACGACGTTTCAGTTTTGAATGCAGATTTAACGAGCACTAGGCCCACATACATGGTAGATCTTCTCAGGAATCAGGTGTTGAACCCCTTATCCTCCGGCCATCGTGGCCATTGACTAGGTACATGTTTCCTGCGCATATTTATTGTGATTATGTAGTATATATCTTTGCTGAGTATAAATTATTTATGGAAACATCTGTTGAAACTTCTGTTGCGAGCAAATT
>BGPR01004600.1:29058-43713 GCA_013235015.1 Araneus ventricosus | reverse complement strand
CCCCCGTTCTTTTTTTCACAAAACGTATAACAGTAATAATCTAATTTAAAAAATTTTAGGACTTAATTGAAATAAACTCTAACTCGGCTTAAAATGAAAAAAATATATATATTTAATTTCCTTACAATTTTGTTTAAGAAAATTTCTTAGTTTATCATGATTTTAAAAATTCAAGTTTAATTTTCTTTTGCCAAATTTAATTTTTTTTCAAATTTATTTTTTTAATTAAATTATTTTTGTAAGTTACAAGAAATTTTCGGAAATAAAGTGGTTTTAATGTCTTACGTAGGCATCTCGGTTACCCCCTTGTCAGCAAAAATAAGAAAATCGCAACCACCCTCCCCCCCTTAGGTGCTTACGTAATATTTGAACGGACCCTAAGAGATGACGTATCGACTCTTAACTGAGTTGCAAATCTGAGTAACATATTTAGTTCATGTTAAATTGCATCCTAACATGCTTAAAACGCTATGCGCTGTGCGCGTCGCGATCTTTTTACCTGGACTCCTAATCATTACCAGTTGCCCATCTTTCTCAATCAGAGAACACTTTCTTTGAAGCATCATGGCGCGGATCCTTTTCTTTCATTAATTAAAAGTCCCTACTTTTGTATTTTTTGAACAAAATCTTTTCATTTGACCAAAACTCTCCTGACGAAAAACTGTTCATCATAGCAAAATTTAAATTTCTTTTATCTCTTTTTCTTATGTAAACATAAAAGCTATATTTAAAATCAATAACTCTGTTGTGGTTGGGCAAGGTTCGCATCGAATCCGCGAAACACCTTAAAGCTGACTCTGTTGCCCGTTACCGATTTCTGAGTTTTATCGATACAAAAAAACTGCATTTCACATCGATTCTACTAAACACAATTGGTCTAACATAGCCGAAAAATAGCTCTTGCGACCATATTAGTCCATCAACGTATCGACCAATGTTTTTATGAAATGTTGTAATAAATAGGTACTTCAAATGAGCTGCTCTGTAAAAGTACCGATCCGGAGACTTTTTTATTATTTGTTGATGTTAACATACACATTCTTGATGTTCTATACAAATTCCCAATAATAACATTTCAACTTTCTCACATAAATCATATTTCTACTCTCTCAAAGTACACGTATTTTCTGAAATAAAAGAGGGAGCAGGGCGAATGTTTTTCATCTAAATCTTATATTTTGAGTTCTGAAATAAAAGAGGAGCGAGGAAGAATGCTTTTCACCTAAATCTTATATTTTGAGTTTCCTCAGAAATACTCTCGTTTATTTTTAAAACATGTTTTGATTCTGGATATATTTTGAAATGTTTGATTTCTCGAATATTCTCGTGTTTCGATTTGCCTCAGTTCATGAAATATTTCTTTTGTCTTTCAATAGCTACTATTCAATCTGAAATTTTATTTCCACTCCAAAGGATTTGAGAGTACATATTTCATTTTGAACCATATTTCAGTGCATTTCATGAGACATTTAAAACGGCGAAAGCGAAAACTGGCCGTTCGATGATTCTCAAATCAAGTATAATGTAGGATTTTGTAAAAAGAGGGAAAAGCAATAAGAAATACAGTTTACTGTTTTAAATGTTTCGTGAACAATAAAGTTTTAGTTTTTGTTTTAACTTAATATTACGCTTATATATGAATCATTAATTCGATATCCTCTGAAATGACACCGACTTAAAGACAGGTATAGACTATTTAAGTTTATTACGCTGTTAATTCCATTTCAGTGCAAATCTGTGCGCTAGCGAGATGAGAAATTTTGCTATCCTAAAAATAGCATGTCATGGGAAAAAAACGGAAACGAGAAGGTTCTCATTCGGAAGAAAAAGCATTGCAATTTGGTCTAGTAACGATATTCAGACTAGGTATGGAATGGTCAGATGTGGCGAGTCGAGGGCCAGTGAAGAATGTGCAATTGTGCATTCTCTGTGTAAGCTTTTAGAAAAACTACGACGCAGGCTGGCTGCCTAGTTACGTTTTGACTAGAGGCGAGTTAAAGACTAAACGCGCGCGTCACAGGCCGCGAGCTGAAACAGTTAACCGTGATGAAGAATTTATCCAGAGAGGGTTATATAGATTCAGTTAATCATTTTCAGACAACCAGATAAAAGTGCCTAATTCAGATGGAATCCATTCTGATTAGGCATTTTCCATATGAGCAGATGTTCACTTTCCATGACTTCATAAAGAAACTGTTTACCATAAGGAAAACATTTTCTCACGGCGAAGTTGTCATTTTAATGATAAAGGTGGATGATAGCTTCCATTTTCAATGATTATCAAAAACTTTAGTAGTCATTAGTAGTAATGGATTGGTTCAATAAATGAGACTAAATTCCAGATAGCCCCTTACTTTCAATAAGATATTTTGAATAAAAGCCTTGTCGGGAATGGAAAATAAGTCGCTGCAATTTCCATCCGTTCATCCGTATACTCCTGTTGGAAAACTATTAAGTGTCGCTCGAGAACGTAATTCAACGGTGTTCTGAGTAAGGTGCATTTCGAGTTCATTTTAATTTAGCAAGCAGGAATCTTGCATGTGTTATTTCTACACATGCGATCATATCATAGATAAATAATTTTGAGAAAACGCATAATAATGCAAGGGCGTTAGAGCAGAGAACCGTAATTGGTTATGCCACGTCATTATTTTAAACCTTTTTTTAAATTTGTCACATAAACATCAAACTTTACTAAAGACGCCCATGGTAGGCGAAAAAGAAATAGCGCATCTGTGATTTATTGCAGTTATATGTCACCATGATTGGGTAGCATATAGCTGCTACCTAATCATAAACTCTATGTGATTTTGAGAAGATAATCTTAATGAGAGGTCATCAATAGCAAAACATCATTAACTTTGTAAGCTCTTTTTTCTCAAGGATTACATTATGTTTCCTAAAGGCATTCAGGTTGAGGAAAAGTGTATTATTATCAAAGAAATATTCGAATCAAGATTTTTCCTTTCTATTGGAAATCTGTTTAGGACTTTTTGTATGACATGAGTTCAGGACAGACATTCTCGCGGATCTCCGTTTCCTGAAATCTGTAAATTGGCTCATCTATGTATTGTATGATCTTGGAAAACAATGTATTGGAATGCATACATTCCTATAACTCAAAGTTTTTCTCAGAAATTTTACTAAGAAACATTACTAAGAAATTATGTAACTCTTGCCTATAACTCTCACCATACACTCGGCGCCAGGTCTGGCTCTTGCGCCATAAAACTCCAACTAACCAATCAAGAAAATATGCTGGTGAAAATAATAATAATAATAATCATTGCCTTGCAAACTGGTGCTGCTTTTGGAATCGCAAAACCAAGTTTTACACCTTATTTTTTTCGTGATTCCTATAGCACCATCTGCAAGTGGAAAGAGTCCCATAAGTAACCTTCTTGTGCCTACACTTTCTTTTCAGAGAATGCGCACACCCGAAGCAAACGCTCATGCAATACATTCATTTCCTCCAGCAGTGGGCTCCCGATGGATGGTTCACAAGAGACAAGAAATTTCCCCACAAAATCCATATGATTGACTGCACATCCCCACCGTGCATCCCCGTTTGACCAGAAACTGCTTATCCATCACCGCGAATTCAAAGAGTGTTGTAAGACCCCCTCTCATCCGTCATGCAAGATTTCCTAATGCATTGATTTACACCAGCTAGAGGAAGATGGACCCTATGCTCCTGTCTGCTCTGAGTTCTCAGGAGAAAATGCACGATTCCGGATGACATATTAAATACTTTCCTTACGCGGATCAAACTTGGTTCTAAATTTCTTATCGTATACTGTTGCGATAAAAAAAAATAAGAAAAGGTCTGCACAAGCAAGAAATCACTTGCAACTTTTTTTAAAAAAGCTGTTACACTTTCATCGCTTGCAAATTAATTAATTTGATGAATAAAAACTTTTGCATTTTATATTTTTCAAAACGGTGCATGTAAATGAGTGAAGCGCACTCTTTCAGATTTTGCTTTCGAAATAAAATTTCAGCTGAAATCATTGTTGAACTAACTAACAAGCCATCGGGGACGACACTTTCGCAGAACATGAGTTTTTAAAAGATGTTTGGCATAATAACTGCGATCACTACATTTATTTCTGTCAAAACTGGAAGCAAAATTAAATAACTTGAACTTTCTACAAACGATTGCAACAATCAAGGTTGCAAAATCCTCGTTACGAACAGACTTCATTTTCGCTAGGTGAACCAGCGGGAGTGGTCTCCCCTAAACATTCTCGTATACTTCCCAAAAAAGGTGCTGTTTCCCCTCCCCCCGCGTGGATAAAAAAATTCGAACCTACTGTAATCCAGAATCCAATGACTATCAGAAGGTTTCTCATTGTAGATTATAGTGATTGTAAAATATTTAGGTAAAGAATCAAATTCAAAGAAATGAGTACCGATTCCACTCTTGCCGGCTCAATGACAAAGTGACGTAATCCTTCCGCGTGCACAGAGATTGCTACCAGTACGCATGCGCATGGAGAATCGGATTAGAAAAATTAATTATGCAATTTGAACGCCTTTTTTTAACCGGTTGAAACGAAATTTGGGCACAGATCTATAATTAATATTAGCAATCGTCATACTAATTTTTATTTATCTAAGCCAAAGGGTTTAGGAGATATAATTTTTACAAGTATGCGATTATATAGTCCGACAGACCGTCAACCTTTCGACGGATTTGGTCCAAAATTTGATACGGACCTACATTCATGACGATAAAACTGTACACCAAATTGTATCCATCTAGCTATTCAAGTTTTTGAGTTATAGTGTTCACATGAACGCGGACATACAGACAGACTTCCCACTTCCCGTAGACGGATTTTGTCCAAAATTTGATAGAAACCTACAAATTATGTGTAAAGAATACATGCCGAATTTCATCTCCGTAGCTCTAATAGTTTTCGAGTTATCGTGTTCACAGACAGACATAATTCCAAAATTGTTTTTTTTTCGGACTCAGGGAGGTCTAAGACGTGGAGATTCGTCAAAATCTCGAGTTCGAATTTTTTGACGAGTACAATACTTTCTCTTTGTATACGAGAAAACGAAAAGTAATAGTGCATCTGTGAATTATTCTCGCGAAAAAAAAAGCATTACGAGACCCCACAAATGCACGATATTCAAGTTATTTGCAAAGCTATTCATTATTTCACTGTTGCATGTCGTCTGTACTTTAAAAATCAAATTACGTCTCAATGTTTATTTTCTTATTGACCATAGTAAGTTAAAAGAAAGTTTCAAGAAAAGCGTACTCTTACCGGCATAATACCGCTCATTTTATAAATAATTTCTGAGTTGTATTCAAAGCCAGATTTCCCATGGGCCAACCTAGCCATGATATAGGGCGCAGCCCTCAGGGGTACATATACAGAAGAAAGAACAATCTAATGTTCATAAACTTTCAGTGTTACAGTGAAACCTCTTCGAACGGCAACCCCTACATAGTGGCCACCCCTCTTAACGGCCAATTTTTCGTGGCACGGATTTTTCGGCCCATAGACCTAATGTTAAAATAACCCCTAGCAACGGCCATCCAACCCCTCTGAACGGCCGCCGGGTGGCATATTTACAAACCCTACCCTGATAGAACTGAGGCAGGAATTCGGACAATGTGATTGGTTCGCTTCGCCGAAAGCCAATGACGTCGTTCTTTGCTCTCGTACGGAAATTATAACAAAACAAGCCATTGAATGTGGACTTTGAATTAGTTTAGGTTTCCGTTGCTTGGACTTCGCGAATTTTGTTCTACGATACGCACCGACGTAGCAATTTTATTTAGTCTAGCGATTATCATTTTTCTTCGTTTTATTATTATTGGCCTTAATAATAATAATTAATAATTTTACTATTATTTGGCATTAATTATAGTTAGATTAGTTGACTTTGAAACATCAAATGAACTATTTTCACTGGAATGACGTCAAAAAACCCCAACAACATTAACCTGTTAGTTAATACCCTTCGAACAAAGTTGTTATCATTAGACTTTTCATTAGTATAATTTCTTACAGTGTGGGATGTTTTATTTTTTATGATATTTTAAAAAATAATTTCATTTAAAAAAGAAACAGTCCACGGAAGAATGTTTTCTGTGCTCAACTGTAGGAAAACGGAGAAAAGTAGGACGACTCTTGTTTTGTTATGATTGCCGTACGCTACGTGCGAGAGCTGAAAACGACGTCACTGCCCTTCGTAGCCAATGGTATTGGCCGATTTCCTGCCTCAGTTCTATCAGGGTAGGGTTTGTAAATATGCCGCCGGGTGGGTTCGCCCATCCCATTTAACAAAAGCATCGGTTAGGGATTTACTTTTTAAACTGAAAAACGAACCTGAAAAAATGGTTTTTTTCCGAGAAGGGTAAAAACTTAAAACAGTCACAAGTTGTATCCTTTTTTTTCAAAAAAGGTAAAAAATTATTAAATAAAGTACTATTTTCTCTTTAGATAAGTCTCAAACTTCATTTTAAATAAGAAATATGTGTCAGACTTGTTTATATTATCAGTTATTATTAACAAGATTTAACGAAGATATTAACTATAAATTAATTAGTCAAAAATTAATTAAAACTCTTTGTAATATATAGAATGGCGCATATGCAGCTATTTCTAATATAATACAGAAACAAATAATTAAAATATAAATTAAAGGGTAAAAAAAGAAAAAAGATACAGAAGATTTAAACAAAATACGATAACAATACACCTTTTTGCGTGCTCAACGCAACAGCATTAAGTAAGTTGTTTATATTATGTATTATAGCAATTATCTTGAAATTGTAACGAAAACCCTTCAGAGTGGCCACCCCCTCTGAGCGGCCAATTTTTCTCGGAACGGAGGGGTGGCCGCTCAGAGAGGTTTCACTGTATTTTGAAAAGGCCATATAAAATGATGTTTTTGATGCAATAAATTGAGCGATAAATTTTTGTTTTCTGTGGACCTTACCGTCTCTTGCCCTTGCACTTCTTTGCATTGAAATAGGTTTAATAAGATCTGTTCACTTCAATATTCCCTCAAGCCTATTCTCGTACAAAAAGTTCTAGTAGGTATTTCAGACGATTTCAAGAAATTCGACGAAGTGTTTTTGCAGGTGTTGTTAATGTTGCGTTATTTTATGAATAGTGTAATTTTGAATTAAAAATTCAATGTGGTTCATAGATTATAAAGATTGTATTAATTAATAATATGTTTAAAAGATAAACTATTGTAACTTCTAGGCCTAAGTCTAGGTCAAGTTAGCTTCACAGGATTGGTAGAGGCGAGATTTATTTATGTAGATGCTGAGGCAGTCGGTACGTACAACTATTGACCCTCAAGTGCTACATGTTAACTTGTACGATTCTACCCTACTCGGCTTCTCGATCTATAATACCTGTATTGACATAAATCATAAGTATTCCATTGTGTGTGACTGGTGACGAAGTCGAATCAAGATTACTCGTTAATAAAGTAACAAATTTAATGAAACATTTAAATTAAAATACTAAATCATAAAATCATTATACAGCTAGCTAATCAAATGATACAAACAAGGAAGAGCAGAGAATGAACAGTAGCAATCGGTCCTTATATACAGTAACAGGCTCGTTGCTATTGGTCGATAGGCGACATCACAAAGAGGGCGGATCCGATCTGCATGAAATCACAATTCAGGATGTTGCCAGATGCCGCGATGATGCCACACTATTGTATATTAAATTGAAAATTATACATTAACTTTTTGAGAGGGGGGCGCAGAATATGCTTTGGCCTAGTGCAGAGAAATGTGTAAATCCCGCCCTGGTTGTATTAAATTCAAACAATGCGTTAGCTTGCTAGAGCTCGCCGGTTTGTCCTCTAACTAGAAAGAAGAAATAAATTCCACCAATTTTTTTAATGCCTTTAAACTTAGTTTTAAAGGCTTTTTTATCATATTGCCTTCACATTGAAAGGAAAAGAAAGGACAATAAATTAACTTCTGTGACGGCGTCTCATGTCATGCGACAAAGAGAAAAGTTGCATTCGCTACTGACACGTCTCGTTATATATTCCACGATTATTTTTTGTATTTCTGAATATTCCTAAAAAGTTACGCAAATATTCCTACTTCCTTCATGTTTTCGCTGTAAGATTTCCCGCCTTGAATGGAAAACATAATAATTTTGTAGGAGATTCGAAAAAAAGTACGACAAAGAAGCGTATACTAGAAAACATAGGAATGTGAGAATAAAAATGTTCTTAAAACGAAAGAAAATTGTATCATGATTTATTTTGATCGATATGGATAAATAAATTTTATTTGAAAAAAGATAAACATCGGCTTATTTTTATACCTATAAGAGATACAAATCGGTATAGATTTGTAATACATGCAACTAAAATATTTAAGAATAAATTATTTTGGATGCATCGCAATTCATTAAAATATCAACAGCGGAAAACTTGGAAATTTTTAAATACATTCTTCAATATTTATAACATTTTCCTTCAACAGAAAAAAACGAAAAAAATCAATATCATTCTTAAAAATAGCTGCAAAAGAACTTGTAAAAACATTCCTTGTTCGACTCTTTCATTTTTACAAAGGGAAAGAGAAATTAACTCATCCAGATTTGTTTATCCAACCACGATAAACATATTGTCTTAGTTTGTTCTTTTTTCGTATTTTCTCTCTGCTTGGATACCATTTCTAAAACTTAATGATGAAAAATAGCAGTAACATGGCCTCCTTTTTTGGAATCAACAGTAACAAATTGAGCGCAAGACGATAATGATGCTATAAAACGAAGGAACCCAACAACTAAACTCGCGTGATACGTGTTTAAAGAAGATTCCAAAATAATAAACATCGGCCGCCTTTTATCTCAGGAGGCTGACTTTCATCCCCCCGCTTTTAAAAGGCTAAAAGACAAAAGCTTAATCAATAAAGTTGAAAGGAATGAAGTATTTGTTTCCAGTAGCGGCGGTAATTATCTATAATTTAAAGGCGAGCGTTCCACACTGGAAGTCGGTCTTTAATATCTCTAAATGTGTCCATTACTCAACGCCATCTGGTGTCCAAACCCTTAACAATTCATTACAAAGGGTGTAATTATATCGGCTTCAATTAGTTTCTGTGCCAGGGATCTGGCAACGCGATGGAAAGTCGAAGGCGGGGCTCGGCTCTGGTGGTGTTGTGACGTAGACGTCAGGGACTTTCAACTTTAAAGAGCAGGCTGTGTCAAAATTGTGGACATTTTGGGGGAGAACGGGGCATTTTTATTCCCCTGAAAGATTCTTTGGCTGGAGGAGAAGAACTTCTAGAGTAAGTTATGGTATTCCAAGATCTTTTTAACTTATGGCTCTTTTAAAAACAGTTAATACAAGCCGAACAAATCATATTACACGAATTTGAGTGATAAATGAAAATGCTTATATTGATTATTTAAATGGATAAAAAAGAATAAATAATAGGCAGTTCTTTTATCGCTAATATTTTATTGCCCATTTCAGTTAAAACAGAATCCGCTGCAAATAAAGAGCAGATTTACTCAAACCAGATTCCTGAATTCCTAGATAGGAGAGGGGAGAAATGGCACCATTTAATTTTAATGGTATGTATTTCATTTGAGTAATAAACAACAAAACGTAACAAGAAAGGAAAATTCTTGCAAGTCTCAACGTCAAAAGTACTAAATTATTAGCCAGAAATCGGTGGTGTAGCAAGGGTAAGTTGTTAGTTTAATTAAATTAAAGTTCCGAAGGCCATTTTTGAACGAACTTCGTAATTTGGAACCGTTTTCAGAGGCAGACCGGATTTTCAAATAGGCATAGTAGGCAACTACCTAAGGGCAAAGCATCTATCGGGGGGCCCCGAGGTCTTGACATTTTCTTCCTGTATTTTCAGGGTATTTTGATTTTGTACTTTCATTTATTTTACAAGGGAGGGTCATGTACTCGAACATATTCAAATTAAAATCAAGTTTCGTTTAAATCTCAAAACATTATTCTTGGGGTTTTTTGTTTGTTGTTGTTTTTCCTCTATGTTTAGGCTTTTTTCGATAGTTTTTGGGTGGTTTTATTTCTGTTTTTGGAAGACAAAACATCTTTCATGTTTTCAATATCGCTTGCAGATATGTTTCTTTTCTTATATAATTATTTTGCAGTTGACTGACTGACTCACATGTTAACAGTTCTGGTTAAATCTGTATTCGAGTATTTGGAATGTGTTTAAACAAGTTTTTGTAAATGTTTTACCATTTTTTAAGCATAAGTTTTAAATCAAAATTCAAAAAAAAAAATATATGAGCTACTGAAACAAACTCTCTTGAAGCTGACCAGCTACTAAATGTTTTATTATTTCAGTTTGTTGTAATTATATTGACATAAAAATTGCTTATATAGATATTAAATAAAAACCGATAAAAAGTTTCTGGTTTGGGACGTTTCGCAGGAGAAAGAGGGTGCCCCGTTAATTGCTCTGTCTAAGGACCCCTGAAGAGCTTAATCCGGCCCTGTTCAGAGGACTAGGTCATCGTTTGAGACGTCACCCCTCTCCAAACTTCTACTCCAAGCCAGTGGGAGAGCATTTGCCTCCCTGTGGATTTAATGTGTTGCGAGTCTAGATACCTGGGAGATTTTCCATTGAATGAGGACTCGTGCGAACGACCTTCCAGCGCGGAAGATGAAATTCTTCCGCTATTCCTCGGGTAAATGGTGCTCGAGACACATTTCTGTTATTCTGATTTTAGAAGGTTTTTCTCCTGCCCTTGTCCCATTTGGCTTTAAAAATATGAATTAAATAGTAATGTTTATTTTATATTTTTAAAGTTTATCATACATTTTAATTTTTCTGGACTCCGCTGCACTCATTTTTTAATTTTGCATTGTTTTTTTAATGTTTTTATGTGCGTTTGAAATTGGATTCTTATCTGTAATATGTGTTTTCTTCTTTAAATAAATAAATAAAAAAAACATAAATTTTATAAAATTTTTAACAAGTTACCTGAGGAACTTG
Source organism: Araneus ventricosus (assembly GCA_013235015.1). Taxonomy (NCBI): domain Eukaryota; kingdom Metazoa; phylum Arthropoda; class Arachnida; order Araneae; family Araneidae; genus Araneus; species Araneus ventricosus. Next base: position 32,720 of record BGPR01004600.1, on the reverse strand, counting down.
ATATTTTTAGTATGTTGTTTGGTGTTTTATTGTTAAATGTTTACAGCTTTTAAATTCCTAATGTGTTTTTAATGATTTTATGATTGTATGCATTCAACTTTTAAATCCGTTATGTTTTTTTTATTTAATGCTTTCAATTTTTAAATCCTTAATGTGTTTTTATGTTATTAAGATTACTACAAACAACTTTTAAAGTTCCAATGTGCCTTTCAATGTTTCTGTGACTGTGTCTGTTCAACTTTTAAATTATTTATGCGTTTATAAAATTTTCTATGGTTTAGTGATTAGAACCTTTATATTCTTACTATGGTTTCAATGTTTTTATGACGTCTGCATACAACCTTTAATTTTCTAATAAGTTTTTAACATCTTTAAAATCCATTGTTTACAGTTTTTTTCTTTGTGTGTTTAATGCCCATTTTGTTTCTCCACTCTGTAACTGGAGTTTTCTCTCTAGTGTGCTTTTCTTTTAAATAAATAAATAAATATTTTGTATTCGCGGCCCTCCCTACCATTCACTCCTGGGGCATTTACATTCCCTTTCTTTGTCCCCCCCCCCCCCCGTCATGACAGCCACAAAACATATTTTAAAAACAGAATACAATATTTGAATTGAAAAAATGTAATTTATATTTTTCTCAGTTTTGCATGTGGTGTTTTATTCTTTAGTTCCTTTTGTAAATGTTTTCTGCTTTTATTCTTCAAGAAAATTTGAGTCTGCGCTATGCTGAACGATTGAGTCAGACTAGTTTTGAGGCAGATTGCTAACAATTTTAGAAATTTTTCAAGACAACTCAAATTGGAAAATGCTTAGAAAGCTACGAGTGGCCATATCTCCCATGAACGACGTAGTATAATATGCTTCTTTTAGTTTCAACATTATAAAAAGTAACTCATAAAATTAAGAAATTTTAATTTTAAATACAGAGTTTTAATGCACAAAATGATGAATATTAATGCTGAAAACTTCTTTATATTTAAATGAGTCAATTAGTTTTAATTATTTTAGGACTATATAACTGGGTTTTATAAAACACTGTTTAACTTTTCCTCTCCTGTCAATTTTAATTATCAATGATTGAACTGTCAAAGGGTGAAATTAAGATTTCAATGTAGAAAACGTTGTGGTAACGTTATACTGAGATCCATACTTGCAGAAAATTCAGTTTGCTGCACAGTATGGACACAGGAAATACGTCATTGGCTCCTGTTCTTGAGCTTCCGTCAGAACATGAAACGAACATTATAGTGAACGGAACGATCCAGATAAACTGTCCAAAACTAATTTTACTGTTCTACATTAATAAGATCCTTTTCCATGAAAGATAACTGCCATATTTTTCCCCACAATTTGGGTTGATGTCTTTACTGATAATTTATTTAAGATTAATGTGATTTTTACGATTAAGAAAATATCCATTATAAATATCATTCTGAAAGAATAAAAACACAAATTAGGAATTCTACTCGTTTCAGATTCATGAATTTCTAAGTTTCTATGTGTTGTGATGAAGGGTTTGACAATGCATCGGGTTTCTCTCTCTTTTTCTCTTTTTGTATTTATAAAGTTTTGAAGTTTTTTATAAATAGTCGTCGACTCCAGTTCAAATATTCTAGTTTTGCTTACAGTGGCTGAGCATCAAAAATTATCGTCATAATCCAAACTAACACAATCAGCGTTGCTGTCCATAACGCTATGCTATATAAATGCAAGAAAGTAGAGTTTTCCGAAATATGAAACAAATGGCTTTGGATACTTTCCAAGGAAGAATCATGCCTCATACTTTTTCAAAAGTAATGGCAGCCTGCCATTCCTTCAAAAATATCCATCGATTCTATTCTTTTGTGAGGCGAAATATCTATATGCGAGAAAGTTTTTAAGTATACAGTGAAGAAAAGCTCGAAGTAGCGATTTCACATAGTTAGTTATGCATCGGACAACTATCTAAAACAAAATTTTGAGGTACTGTTTTTGAAAAATATTACAGCAGAAGTTCTTGCACTATATTTTTCCAAGATCAGTTGTAGAATTTTAAGTAGTTTGTCATACAATGATTTGCAGCTGTTTCAATTTTACGTAGAAAATTATACAGAGTTAAAGATAGCAGAGTTCCTGAAATACTTAAAATGCTAGTTGATTTCCGATGGCGCACCTGCTTTAAATTCCAAATCAGCTTAAATGGGAAAATGTTAAGAAAACACTTGCCTTCCTCTCATTTATTTTCATTTTAAAATAAATAAGAAGCTTTTATATCAATTTTGGTAATTAAAAATTCTACAGGAGATCTAAAAATGAGTTCGGTTTTGATTAAATGTTTCACCGCTAATTTTGATATACCAATTTATATATATATATCAAAAAGGAGATTATCAAAAATATTCTTATGGATTTTGACGCTCAGTCAAAGGTTGGCAATTGAAAATTATTAAAATTGGGGGGGGCGAACTAATAAATTATTACTATTATTATTTCGATATTTCACCTTTGAACGAAAAAGATATAACTTTGGGAAATTTTGAGAAAACACTTCTCTTTTTTTACTTTAAATGTATCAAAAAATGCATTCGAGGAGCTCAAATGCTAAAACCGATGCCAAGAAACAATAGATATGGCTCTACCGTCTTAAAAATAATATTAAAAAAACACTTAGCCGAAGTAAGGATCGCGACCGACAATCGTCCGCGAGATCGTTATTCAAAAATCACGGAAGCATCAAATGATTTTCCCTACAAGGAAGCCTACCAGCGCGTTCATCATTCTTTTCCCTCTCGCCCCAAAGAATTTCTGGAAAACCCTTCTCCTGTTCGGGAGAATGATTACAAACAAATTCTTCACCGTCTTCCCTCAAGTGCCGGCAGAAAAGTCTATGAAAAACGCATCAAAACTTTAAATGGGATCAAGAATTCCTGACGAATAACCCTTTTGCTTTTTCGGGGGAAATGCGGGGAGGGGGTGAGGTATGCAGACGAAAAATGATTCTCAGGCGAACAAAAAGAACAAAAACACGCATCCGGGGTGTGTGGAATCCCGGAACTTATGCGAAAATAACACCCCGCGCGCGTGGAATAAGAGCAAGAAGTTTTAACGACCAAAGTTTATTCATATCTCTGTGCAGTTTCCTACCTAGTTCAAAAAACATCTTCCAGGGGCAGGAAAGAATGGGGCGGGGGGATGCAGAGAGAGAGAGAAAGCATTTGCGAATTTTCACCATCATTCAAAAAAAGAAAAAAAACGCGCGCTTTTTTTCGCTTAACCCTCCGTCATCAGTCAAAGAGGCGCAGGCGATCTGTCGAAGACGAGAACCAATAAAATGAGGTGAGGCGCCCTCTTCTTTTCTTCACCAGGGCGTTCTAAATATTTCCTATTCGTCAATGCCAGGTCCTTGGCTGTCGCATCAAGTTTTACCGCCCCGTGTGCAACCCGGAAAAGATGGAAGATTCCACATTTGCCTTTTTCACTGCAACTTTATTCGATGTATCTATCTGTATCGTCTGACATTTCGGAAAGGAAAATCTTTCCGCTGAATTCCTCTTTTCTTCTTTTCTTTTTCTTTAGCTCTTTTATTTTTACCACCTGCACCCACAATCGTTTGCTGTGTCGCGGATTTTTTTTTTATCTTAATGAGTGTTATGCCATAGATTATTAATTGCAAATTTCATTT
>BGPR01004600.1:9828-23744 GCA_013235015.1 Araneus ventricosus | reverse complement strand
GGGGAGCCCGAAGACTTGCATTGCTTAAGGGTCCCTAGAAGGCGGCTGGCTTCCATCCTGGATATATTAGTTTTTAGATTAAATTTTAATTGCCAAGACAGAAATATCACTCCTCACCCTCCTCTTAGGCTACTTGCACACACACCGATTTTTGTAGACCGGTTTGAAAATTGTCTACTTTTGCAGACGATGCGTTCCTTGCACACACACCGATTCGTGTAGACCGATTTTGAAAAATTTCGGCTTTTTACAGACGATGCATTCCTTGCACACACACTGATTCGTGTCGGTCGGTTTTATAATGGATGTACATCTGCTCATTCTCGAATACATTATCAATTTCTTCTGCCATACTTGAAAAAAAATAACACAATAATTAACCAACATATCACAAACTAAAATCATTATTTAAATACTTTAAAATTTTTTTACGTATTTAAATACATTTTTGAAATATTAATTCTACTTAACTTACTATGTACCTTTTATTATTAGTATATTTAATCGATAATAATAATTACATCTGAATTTATCATAATGAAAATGTTTTGAAATGACAAAAGTATATTATAACTTACGTAAGTAATATCGAGTTAATTTGATGCTAAATACTGAACTAATATGAAGTGAAAATGAAAAATATATAAAATAATCGTCACTTTCCCCTGATGTCTCTTTCCGTCTTAAACCCAGAAGGGTAAACTGAGCCGAGGTTAATTGTGTAGTTTCCGTCTCACTCAAGTTTTACGGCGCTTATATGAATACTAGATAATCACCCACGTTGGTATGACGGGTGCAAATTGCCTCTTCATTCGAGAGATTTCCCGTCAAATTTGACGTGTTTAAATAGATATATATGCGAGAGAAATATTTAACATTGATTGAAAACAAATAAAATAAAACTTTTTTTTTTAATGACAGGAAATATTTTTTTTATTATTTACATATTTCTTTAAATCTTTTCGTAAACAACGTTCCGAGTGAAGTAATTTTCGTTGTTTAACAATTTTATTGTAATTCAATAACCATGAAACTCTCAGCTTGTCAAACGTAAGTCAAAAGTTAAAATTTCAAAGGAATTCTTTTTTCGAAATTTTAATCAAAAGAAAGCACTTCTCTGCTCGTCAAACGTTGCCAAAAAATATTATCAAATTACATCATCACGATTACAATAAATAACCAGATCAATAAACTATATCACGCGCATGATATACCACTGACGTAATTTATTACTTTCTATTACAGAACGGAAATTAATTTGAAATATATGATTAATATAATTTAAAATTTCTCGGGAACTATTGATCATAGCGAGATAAATTTCATATCAATCGATAGAAAATTTTATTTCACTGTTTTAGAGCTATTAAATTTGAAATTAGAACGACAATTACTCTTTTAAATTTAAAATTACCGAAATTTAGGTTCTCTAACAATGGAATAATGCTGTTTAACGTCTCGTAGTGGTATGGCGCTCGAGTTTTACTGTTGGTGACGTCAGAGCGTTACCGAGAGATCTGGGTATTACTGAGAGATCTATATTAGTAATTACATTAACTGTTTGTCTCAAAATGTGGCAATCCTATCAACTCTGCAGTCACATTTTGCTGAACATAAGTTTTATATTTTTTTTAAAAATCGGTAATTATATTAGCTGATAGATATTACTTCTTTGTCCTGTAAGGTGTGTAAACATGAAATATAGCCCCTTTGAAAAGAAGTTTGGATGAATTCTTAAAACAAATACCGATTTACTTCAGGATACCTTAGTCCGGTTGGCCTTATCGATTGCCCGCCAAGTTGGCTTCTTCGTCCGGCAACCCCTACCGGATTTGCCGGACACACCCCAAAGAGGCGAGTATTTCTCCAACATCAGTGAGCTTTAGTTTATTGTTTTGAAGTGACCTACGTCTCTTTTAAGGGGGTGGAAAAAACACAACAAAAACAGGGGCGGGGGAGAGCAAGAGGTTGCAATTGGGGGATGTGGATCGCCAGTGGCCATTTCTCCCCTTCCCTCAACGAATTCGGAAATGACCGGTATTGACCAGGGGCGAAAGCATTGGAGCAGTTTAGAGTGCAAGGGGTTTAGAAGAACAGATAAATCGATTGCCTTTCGGAATGTTTGCTTCTGAGATTGGAGCAATCTCTTCGACAGCCACTTTACGAGCCACTATCTTAGGTAAAAGGAAAGAAACGTCTCGTTGTAGCTTTTGCTGTTATTTTCAGGATGACTTTGAAACAAGTCAATAAGCGACGCAATCGCTAATTTTTTTGTATCAGAAGGCACACATTGTTGGAACATGAACCAACGCAATATATGCGGATTATTCTGCTGGCATAAACTCCCGCTTTTTAAAAGCTGACTTATTTTGAAATAGCGAAGATGAATGCCAGTCTATAAAACTTTCGCATTGTTCTCAAATTACCGATCTGGATAAGAGCTTCTTAAACTATTTTTGTTCGAGACTCCTTTACAGCGGTACAATTTCACGTGCTCATTACCTCTGCACGTAAACACTTTTGTGGCCCCTTTTATTGGGTTCATGTAAGGAAATGGGAGAAACTTTTGAACTATTAATGTGATCAATTCAAGTGATGTTACATTCACGTGGTAAGCGTCACTGCACATGTCAGTTAATATCTAACAGTGCATTGTTTTAAGCATGGCTAAGAAGTAATATTACAAGTAACAAATACAAGAACGCCCAGTTGATTGTAAAATTAAGTTGGCGACCAGCATTTGGCATGAATCGACTCAATATATAGTATAGTAATTTTTAAAAAATATTTAAGTATACAATTTGAAACTTTTTTATATAATAGTTCAACTCACGACAGCTTTCTGTATTGTTCATCATATTGTTATTAACGTTAAAAAAATCTGGCAGCAGCAAAAACTATTGATGTTTTTGCGATTCGAAAAAAATTCATCTACTCGACCTTATTTGGATCGAGAACTTTAATTTATGAGAACGAGACACGGGAGATAATGGGATTTATCCCCAAGACGGATTGTGCAAATTATTTCAGTCAGATACCTTAATATTACTAAGGAAAAATAATTAAGAAGAATCACCTGGATTTACAGCATTATATATAAATAATTTCGAAGTAAATTAGTCTTCTATCTTTTCATTAACACTTCACTTGCTACTTTTATTTTCCCTTAGTTGTGCAGAGGGTCACGGTGGTCTGATGATAAAGTCTTCACAATACAGGTCAGAGGATCGCTGGTTCAAGACTCGAATCCACCAAAGATCCACCATGCAACTGGGCCTGGCGAACATGACACCTCACATTGGTGTGGAGTGAAAGTTTAAAGGATGGAGATACGGCTCAAGCGTCGTCCTTTTCGTCTGGCCAGGATTCAAGTTTACGAGGATGTGGCTTCAGAACGAGACGATTGTCTAATTAAACCATTCCTATATTTGTGAATACTTCAGATGGCAAGAAACTTATTCAGATGTGAATGAGGTGGTGTTGGAAATTTATCTTTTTTTATCAAATTGAAAACGGAAAAAAAAATTCTAAATCCTGTTGAAGAGTAAAATAAAAAAAATCGTATCTCAAAACATACTATATTTACTTGCCAGGTTTTATCATCTGAATTTATGTGAATTACTTATCAAAACTTCCTTGTCAGCAAGTTAAGAAAACACGTCATTCATCCAATTTTTACATTACAATTACTTTTGTTTATCTTCGCTTTTTTTCATTACATTTTTGATTTTCTAAACATGTTAATCTACTAGATTTGTAAGCAAATTTTCCATTGACCTAAACAGCAGTTGATGACATGCAGGTATGCATAGAGATTAACATAGCTACGCAAATGATAGCAATTCTAATAATATTATGAGTTTTGAAAGAAGTTTTGGATGGTTTGACAAATATGTGTCAGCAATCTCATAATTTTCGAAAGCCGGTGCATCTTCTTTTTGACAATAACTTATCTCCAAAAAGCTTTTGTTTTAATGGGTCAGACTGACGGTAAACAGAATTTCAGAGAAAGAAAGACCCAAACTGGTTAAAACATCAATCAATGAGAAACGAGTGAGTAAAACTGGTTGCCAAATAGGTCATTCTTTGTTTGTTTACAAAACCGCGTTTGCAGAAAGTTTAATTTAATTCTAATCTCTCTCGTTTACTATTTATATTTATTTATTTATCGTAAAAACTTCCTTAAAATGAGTCGTTATTTTAATAATAATATATATCTGGGGTGAAGTATGATTTCGTTTCAATAATATTAAAACAAAACAGAATACAACTTTTTATTGTTTCTAAAATTGTATAAGTTTATATGAAGTTTTAGTCAGTAATTCTATGAAAAATTCTTCGAACATGATAGATTTTAGGAAACAGAATCGAATTTATAAGTTTGAGTTATTGGAAATGAAATATTGAGTTATGAGAAAAATTATGCGCAAAGAGACATATCTTGCTCACTTATTTTTCTCTGTATTTATATATAAGATTTCCTCCATTTATTTTTTAAAAAATCTCAATCATAAACTCTATTCTATTTTTAAAAAGGTAATATGCGTAACTGACTTCATAAAAGCAAATGTTTAAAAGCGACTGACTAGCTTTGAACAATAAGAAGAAAAAAATGCGCAATTATATATTGCCATTACAGTAGATAAAAAGTGGGAAAATATTTATTCCATTCCAGAGCGAAATCGAACAAAAGGTAAAATAACAGCGATAACAAAATGAAACAAATTCTTAAGTCACTTCAACCTTAAAAAAGATGTCCATTTTTTTTCTTTAATTTTTATACATATATATCTTTCTCTCTCTTTCCTTCCGTATAATCCGCGCAAATAAATTTTTAGTCATCCTTTGTGCTCGGATTAAAAACTACAACCATAACTCTGGGGAAGCGTTGCGCGGCGCCCTCTGAAGTCAACCGCTGTAAACTCACGTCGTCGTTTGATAAATAGCCGAGTTGTGAAGTTTCCTCAGTTAAGTTAGAAACAGCTAAAAAAGAAAAAGTGCGTGCGTGTCTCGAAGATATATCGTCCAAGGTAAAAGAAAATAAAAACTTCTTACAAGAAATACATCGAAATTTCGTGTGCTCGGTTCCCGCTGCGAATAGATTCGCGGGGATCTTTAAAAGGTGTGAAAGAGGCAGGTTTGGAAAGGTGGTTTTTACGTCTTCATTATTTCATAAACTCTGTAGGCGGATTCGGAAAGAAAAAAATATCTGTCTTTTGTTAGTGTTGCTTTCGCTTTGACCGTAGCGAAAGACATTTGAAATATATCCTCCCGAATCAAAAGATGGGGCTGAAAACGGGTCATTTTGAAGCCGATTGCTCGCCGCGCAGTTTTTGTAGAGGCGTGAATGCAACAAGTGATGAGTTTGCGGTCGCTTTTTTCTAAATTTCTTTGAATAGGTCGTTTCACTTCTTAACGGATGCGCACTGATTTGTTACGCGATCTCGATCAGAAATGTCAAAATACAAAGAGCGCGTAGAATACAAGATCAGAGGTCGAATTCGGAGATGGCATGATTTTAAATGACGACCTGTAAGAGTTTATCCTTACTTTCGCAGTTCATGCAGGCAAATAAATGATTAAATTGTTAACTTTTTTGTAACGCTACTTCCGAACAATTTTCTTGTATTAATTGTTCTGTGTCTGGGTCGCAGAAAATTATTCTTTGATCACATTCTTGATGTATAGCTAAGTGCTCAGCATAACAAATACATATCAATATCACCTCGGTCTGGAGCATTCTCCGTCCGATGAATCTGACTGACGGTCACTGCAATAGCTCGAGTCCTGAAGCCGGAGTCCTAACGGTCATCACCGGCCACGGCCCGACCCCTCCCGAAGGAGGCACGCACTATCACCGGCAAAGGGCAAGCCATTATTGTACCCTCCGGGGAAGCGAGAACCCGCTTACTTATCCAGCGGTTTCTCATCCATGTACTCGCGGTGCCCTCCAGAGAGACTCAGCATAACAAATGAAACTTGAAAAAGGAGGGAGTCGGCAGAGTCCATTTTATAAATGGAGGATGTTGTTATTTTTAACTCACAATCGAGAAGTAACCACAAAGAATACATGTCAAAGAGAGAGAGAGAGAGAGAGAGAGAGAGAGAGGAAAGTAAGAAAACAAGGAAATAAAATTGTCCTTTTTGTGAGCACTGCTATTTCAAAACGAAAATCTATTCAAATGAAAAATTAAGCAAGTTAATTAAAAAGTCATAAATTACTGGAAAATCTTCCAAATATCTAAAATTGGTATAGGTTCACAGAACACATTTTTTTTAGGTTGTTGTTTTGGCTGTTCTTACAAACTAAATACAAAGAAAAAGAAAGAAGAAAGAGTAAGTACTGCTATTCCAAAATTATGATTTAGGTAAAAATAAAGTTCAGCAAGTTAATTTTAACCATTGATCAAATTTCCAAAATCATCACATGTTTGTAAAAAGTCTCCCTGATCTCTTAATTCTGATACAGTTTCATGCGTTCCAAATTGTTTCGAGTCACTTTTTTGGGTTAGCGCTGTTCTTAAAAAATTAATATGATAGAGGGTAAAAGAAAATAGAGAATTTAAAATATATTGAAAACTTTATAAGTGTTAATTATAATTGCTTTTGACTTTGATGGTTTTGTTTTCGTATTTTGAAATTTTTCCAGACCCACAATTTTCTTCTTTGCCATTTTTCTCACGAAGAAACCCATAAAAGATCAATTGGAGAAACAATTAAATTGGATAATTAGGTAATACTTATTTCGACCACAGAGCTATTACCCCCAAAATCTGTTCTCATTATGTTAATGAGATGAGTAATCATCATTAATAAAATGAGATGAGACGTAAAGAATTTTGCTTTCAAACGTACTAAGATGTTTACTTCAAGAAGGTAAAAGAACAAAAAAAAAACCATCAAGGGAAAGCTGGGAATGCATAAAAAGAAATTGTACCATGTAGTGAAAATTGTCATTTTCGATTATGAACACCATCAAAGAAAGACTGATACTAAGTAATATGTTTGTTATTTTTATTGTTAATATGCGGTTAGTAGCGTGTAGCATGCAGTGAACATAAATACGCAGATTTCAAAGCCTGACGGAATTTTTACAATTTTATACGTCACTTTAATAATCTTAATCCAATAATTTTTTGGCGCGAGGTTGATGCCATTAAAACTCAGATTGCAAAATCCCCATATTCAGGGATGCATATCATACGAATGATGAAACTTTAAACTCCGTTTACCTTAGTTAAATGCCTTTAATTGCAGAGAGTAAGACATTTTCCAAGTGCGTTAGAATCAGACAAGATAGATCCTACAGATATAAGAACGAACAATTCCAAGAACTTACGAATGGAAATAAATTCTACCATAGAGCCGTACCATATTCATAATTTTGTTAAAACTTTTTTAAACAAAATAATTTTTGTAACCATTTCGTTGAAGAATTCCATAAAAACGTATGTGTGCTTAGATGATCTTTCTTTGGAATAGAATTTTGCATTTCTAGTGACTGCACTTGAAATTAGAGCCCACAATTTATTTATACTCTAATGTATTAGAATTTATTTCTGCTCTTTGTATGCAGAATTGCAATTTCGTGTGTCACTATTTGTGCTTATATTCTTCACTTCTAAAACGCTGGCAATTTAAGCAAGAGCTTTTAGTATTAAATTTAATTAACAATACATTATGTTTATCACTGTGAAAAATCGAACGATTTATCCCAGATCATCAACTTCAGTTAATCAAATATGAAACAACTTCCACGAACACATTTAAATGAGATTTCTGTTCCAATTATTGTGTTGCGTAATTTCAGAAATCATTTTGTGCGTCACATTTTATTTTTAATTTTATTTCGAAGTCATTTTCATTTTTTTTTCTTTTTTTTTTCTTCGCATTTTGCATATCAAATGACGATCGCTAATGGCAAGGGATTGATCATGAAATAAAATTTAAAAAAAGGTAAAAAAAATGGAATAAAAAAAGAACAAATCAAACTCCGGAGATGAGTTTTAGAAGAGATTAATAAGAAAAATATAATAAAAAAAGAGGGAATCGAAAGTCATTTGGATTCATCAGTGTTCTTTAAAGAAAATAACGACTGTCAACGCTGTCGTTCGCCGGTGGTGGCGCTGGTAAGCAACTTGTGAAAAAAAGAATTAAAGGGGGAACTCACTTCAACGGAGGGGAAAAAAATGAAGAAATAACACAAAGTGTCAGTACTAACAACCCTCATTGCCCGACCGGAGCATGATCTTTACAAGAACTTCCTATAAATCAAAACGTCAGCTGTGAAGTAACTTTTAAAGTCATTTTATTATTATCTTTTTATTTCTCCTGGCAATCTTTCCGCTAAATGACTCCCCCTCTCTACCTGCTGCTATTGGCGGATTATGAGTATTCGTGTCGACTCGGCAATGAGATATCGGAATTTTCAACCCCGGTCAGTCATTCAGAAGTAATTATGCATCGTTCGCTCTGATTGGACTGTGGGATTTAATCACTGCTATTAGCCGTCGGGTTAAGACATCTCATTGGAGGACACTTAAATAGTTGGATCAAGTCATTACGCAGATGGATGGAGCCTGATTCTTCGGGTTTATCCGTAAAAGGGTGGCTGTAATGACAACTCGGGCAACAGTTAATTTGTTTTGTTGGTCGTTAGAGAGGGGGGAATGAGCTTTCCGGGTTGTGTAATTAGGTGAAGTAGTAAATGGTTGTCGCGTTATCGGAAACTCTTCTCTGCAAATGGAACCATCATTAAGTGGCTCTTCTGAAGAATTTAAATGATTGATGAAGGGTTTTAATTTGGGTAGAATAAAGGAGGGATTGCCTGTCCAAACATTGGGTTAGTTATTCATTGATTGTGAATTATTGCTTATTCCGGAATGCATTTGTCTAAACGCCAGTCATAATTATTCGAGATTAACTTTGCGTTTACTTCGCTCATTGCTGAATCCATTTTAAAACTTAGTGGTGAATTAATATTTCACATTCGTTTCCATGTGAATTTTTTCTGAAATTAGAGACTAGAAAAATTATATGATGTAATAATGCGTTCTTTCTAAATAACATAATTAGTTATAATATGGCAGAGCAAAAATGGATTTCCAGTTAAGTGTCGCACATTTGTCCAACTACTTCGAATAAAATATTGGATTACATTGTTTTCTCATTCCTCAACGATTCCCCCTTCCTCCTTCTTTCTTTTTTTATGCATGCTCTGAACGAATACAACTAAAGTGCCAAAAATATCTTAGCTTAAATTATAGGCAAAATCTTTCGAAGGTGTTAATGTACAATTAATTGCGGTGGCGAGTTTTAGGATGAAGAAAAAAGCGATGCATCGCCAGCAAAAATACGCTGCTCAGTATTTACTAAAATCCTAGAAATGAGTTTCTACGAAGAATGCTATTCTTTTTTTAGATTTTTTCCTGTCTCTCTTTTCTAAATTGTTTCGCAGGTTTCTTATTTTTTTTTCTTTACTATTTATTAGATTTTATTAATTTTTCATTTTTTGTTTATTTTATATATGTTTATTTATTTATTACGTTTATTTGTATTTACTTATTATTTATGTTTGTGGTTACTTTTTATGTCTGCTGTTTGCATTTTGCATTTTATTATATTTATATTCACATTTGTATTTTGTATTGTATTATTTTACATATATTCTTTTATTGTGTCACCTAATTTTTTGTATTATATTGTATTGTAATACTTTAATATTTGTATTGGAATTTTTCTTCCCGCCGACTCGTGACATGCTTTACACCCCTTGGGTAAGCAGGGTCGGCGCGAGCAATAAAAAAAAAAAGAAGAATGCGAATGTAAAGCAAAGCAAACCCACTTCAGTCTGTCAATTGTACCGCTGACTCAGAGTCATTCAGAATCAAACTGATCTGTTCAGAAGATTTATATTGTAACATCGGAATCATTCCTATTAAAATCTGAAGGTAAACAAACGTATGTATCTATGTTCGGCTATCTTCTCACGAACCACTGAATGCTGAAACGAGCCGAAAGTACCAAAAAGATGGGAAATAATCCAAGGAATCCATTCTGACCATTGAAATTCCGAAATTATAATTAGTTAAAAAGATATTAATTAAAAACGTCAAAATTAATGAATTCACGTGCTGCCATCTACTGTCAGCATGGTAAATTCATTCGCGGCGGATTCTTTTTTTTCCTATTATTAGTTTTTACATCCGGTGTTGCATTTTTTTATTTATTTATTTAACGGAAGTTGGTATTTCTTTTTAAGTGGGATTCTGTGTTTGGATTTATTAACATTGGGGGGGGGAATCGTTTTCATGCATTTTTTCTTTCTTTTTTTGTATTTAGGTGTTTAACTTCATTACGTTTGTTGGGGAAAGTAAGTGATAATATTTCTTGATTGTTGAAAAAAACGGAGGCGGGGAATATGAAAATATATGGATCCCAAGGGTCTCACGTCGAGATAGCCCGTGCAACACCGGGCCACACAGCTAGTTTTTATTATCTGACGTATGGGTAGTGCCAGCCTGTTTTTGTCCTTATCTCTACATCGCACAGAACAGCTTTTTTTTTTCACAACAGTATTCAAAAGACAATGATTGCATAATTTTCAAACAACTTTTTGGGATGTAATTTGCGATTAGCCGTTTGAAGACAAGTTTTATTATCCTCTCTCTGTGTTGCTTATGTCTTTAAAAAAATCGTTAATTTTTCTTTCTAGTGCAGAATTCTTAATGGGATACTGGTTCCAACTTTTTTTTTATTTTTCATTAGAAGGAATGATAATGCTATCCTTTACAGTGGAATATGTTACATATAATTGCAATCCTTCGTGAGAAAAATCTTGATACCAAATCCAGATCACGGATGCACAGATATTTTCACGTTGAAAAAAATACTTTCTTTCAGAATTTACACAAAAGATTTTAGTTGTGCTATCTTTAAGAGCATTGCATCAAAAGCAATATATGATTAATAGAAATGAATGTCCGATAACAAATAAACTTAAAAGTGAGAATATATAGATAGCAGATTCTGGGTAATTAATGTTTTAATAATTTTATCATCTTATTTCTTATAAGTGTATGTTTTTTTGACTATGGAATAAAAATCCATTCAAGAGTCTTCATTAAATAATGAAAACAATTAACGAGACGGTATCGTCGCATAACAAACATAATGGTGTATATGATTTTACATCTAACTACAAGTTGCCTTATGCAGTGTTACAACTTTTAACTTCCTCAAGAAGTATACACAAAGAAAAAGTATTGTAATCGTCAAAAAATTCGATGTCCATATTTTCACGAATCTCCACGTTTTAGCGAATAAATTGCGCTCTTAGAAAAATATCAGCTACCGATACGTTTTTACTGCATTCACAAATAACAGTAAATTCACATTCCGTAATATCACGTCGCAAATCAGCCACATAATCCGAAATGGAACTGTGCTGTTTTTGATAAGTCGATAAAAAGTAATGCTGTGAAACTAAACAGCTTTTCTTTGGTGCTAAATGATTTTCGAACACTTTAAGTAAGTTATCATACGGGAGTTCGTTAGGAGCTTTTGGCGCAATTAAAGCCGCCAAGATGTTGTAATTCGATGCGCCGATAGAATTGAGCAATATTTTAACACAATTATCTTCATCTTGAAGTAATTTTCAAAACGTTGCTTATAATATTTAAATTTCTCTTTCTCAGGTTCATAACTTTCAAAAGGTGGAATATGAGAAATGGTTTTAACCGGAGTTTCTTTAGAAACAGTCAGTTCTGGTTTATCTTTTGATAATAACCTCTCAATAAGAAGTTGTTGATTTTGATTCAAAGCATCGATTAATGCTTTAAATTGTTCCGCATCCATCAGGAATAAATCACAAAATGGCAAAACTACTTTCGAATAAATATGGATAGACAAAGTACTTTACCTCATCGCCAAAACAGATCGATCCCTGAGTCTGAAAAACACAATTTTGGAATTATGTGTGTCTGTGAACACGATAACTCGAAAACTATTAGAGATACAGGGATGAAATTTGATATGTGATCTTGAAATATAATTTGTAGGATTCTGTCAAATTTTGGACAAAATCCGTCTGCGGGAAGTCTGTCTGCGTGCATGTGAACACTATAACTCAAAAACTTGAATAGCTTTGTGGATACATTTTGGTACACAGTTTCATCATCAGGAATGTAAGTCCATATCAAATTTTGGACCAAATCCGTCAAAGGGTTTACTGTCTGTCGGTCTGCATAATCGTATACTTCTGAAAACGATATCTTCTAAAAGAAATTACTTAGATAAATGAAATTTCGTACGTAGTCTTCACACCTTAATTGTAGATTTGTCTCAAATTTTCGTTTAAATCGTTTGAAAAAAGCGCTGAAATTGCATATTCCGTTTTTTCCCTATTCTACGACGCGGAAAAAAAAAAAATGACGTAAGTGCTGGAGCGTTTTCCCCACCTTAGGGAATAATACCACACGTTTTCTGGCTCGCGATGGATTTTTCCCCCACCCGTGTTACTCGCATCACAGACGTTACCGTCGTATGCGAGAAAATTTCGGGGAGGCCACTCCAGCTGTTTATTTAATTTCTCACTAATGCAAATTTGAAGCTAGACTCCTATTTCTGAATAACTCTCTCTGTAAGATAAGGAACTATTTCCTTGAATAAGAAAAATAAAATATGTTTGATAATGCTCTTAAAAAGTTACGGGGTGTTACAGGTTAAAAATAGAAATATTATCAAGTCTGAAACAGTCGCTTTTCCTCACTACGAAGACACCATTTCACTAAAATATATCGATAGATCTCCTTCCAATAAAATCTTTGCTTAGGACATTTTACACTCGATTGGACTAATTCCTGCTTCAAGAAGGCAGGCATCCAAAATCTTATTTAAGCCAAATGCGAAACATTTTTGTTCCGAAATGTTTAGCGCCATTTTTCGCGGAATACAATCTAACAACAATGGGTCGGAACGTTGAAGAAACATTCTTTAAAAGTTAATAAAAAAAATCGTAAAGTATATCGCTTACCTAAACAATCGCCTTCATCCAAAAATGTAGATATGGTGGCAAAAAGTCCAGGTGGAAAATTTTACAAAGAAATAAACTAAGTAAAAAATGTTATTGCCTTGAATTCAACACAAAAGCGTTTAGAGTAATAGTGATGCATGTCATTCAGATAGAATCATGAGGGGCCATTGCTTATCGAGAGTATATTTCTATCCAATTCAAAATACTTTTCTGTATTAAAATAAAAGATGCAATTTGCCATAAAGCTATATTTCCCATTTAATTAAATCCGTGTATTTAATAAAAAAGTATGTAATTAAACTTACAAATTCTGCTGTTCACAATTATTTTCTTATCCATCTTCAAATCTATTAGAACAATTACGAATTTTATTTTTGTTAGTAAAGTATATTAACATATTATTTCATCTAAGTACCAAGCAAAAGTAAATAACATTAAAAGTCGTTTAAAGACTTATAAGATCGATAATAATTCATTGCATTCAGCTTGAAAATTCAAAATTTTATTACTTATTTTGGTTTCCAAAATGGTAGTAATTAATTTAAAATAATTTAGAAGCATATTTTAATTTAATATTATTTTTTGTTTGCATGTTTCCTCGGTTTCTACCTCAGAAAAAAAAACCCTGTTTCAAACACTTTGATATTTACTGTTATTAAGTCTATTAACTGTTTAAACTCACCGCAAAAGAGTGAAAAAAGTCATTTTTATGTATTTAATTATTTGTATCAATATTGTGTATATTTTAATGAAATCTAATTAAGTTACTGTTTCTTCACTATAAATCATTTATTTAAATACGCCTTATCTAATTTTTAGAACACTCTTCCTTGAATATAAATTTTAGATGGAATTCAAGTGAAATATTCAGCTGCCTAATTAA
>BGPR01004599.1:0-108719 GCA_013235015.1 Araneus ventricosus | reverse complement strand
TTCAGCTGCATTGATCGTTTCCCACAACCAATCTTTCTGCTTGAAAAAGCAATAACATCTACGGTTCGCACCCTGGCGGTAAAGCATCAATCACCAGCCATGTTTACGTGCTGATAGATCAGCTTTAAACTGGCTAGCCTGCTTCGGACAGTGGTAGTTGAGGTTATGAGTTAGTGACATCACCGCAGTCGCTCCACTACGATTCCTGAACTGCCTCCCTTTTAGCTGCTGACTGAAAAAGGACCCATGCGCTTGCATTTTAATTGTTTTCCTCAATGATTTAGGCCATTAAAATTATCTAGGCTACCGTCATTGTCGAATTCAAACAAAATTTTTGTTCGCGTATGTAAATTTAAAATTAGTCCAATTTGTAGAACAGTCTGATCTCGGTTCATCGAAGCTCGAGAACTAGTTTTTAAATGTTGTATATCGCGCGCGCACAGACTATTTAAATCGCGTATCTTAAGAGTCGACGAAAGCGAGTTTCTTCAGAAAACAAAGCAAACTGTTGGAAATTAGCAAGGATACTTAATATCTAATTTTCTATGAATATGATCTAGATGTTGCAAAATATTTCTAATTGTGAAAGGACTTCTTGTTAATCTTGTATAAATTTGACCAATTGGCTTTTATTAACAATCTTGATAATAAATGATTGCATCCTAAGATTGAGAAAATTCCATCCATTTCTTTCATCGTTATTCATTTCTGGGGTAACTTTAAAATCTGAATTCCAGCATAACTTTCTACTTGGTTGTGTTTGTAGGGAATGTAAACAATACAAAACAAAACGCACTCAATTTGCTTTTTGTACATATACCGCTAACCTTTTTGAAGAGCGTAAGATTTTAGTAACATTTCACTTCTAGGTATGCAATGTGATCAGTGGAAAAGAAAGGCGTGACTAGAATAACAGGATCTCCCATAGTGCTCAGCATAACAATCTTCAAATTACTCTATCTCTTTTGTATATTACCCGCATGTCCTAAAATGATCCGTGTCCTTGAGGCTCATTATTTGATATTCCTATAATGAGACATTTACTAAGACTTACTTAGTTTGAGTGTGAAGTCCCTGCCCTTAGTGTGTTTTTATTCAAGCTCAAATAATTTCTTCTCCACAACTTAGCTTTCCCGGGAAATTCATCGGTAAGCTTCTTAAACTTTGATCACGACGGAGGATAAGCACAGGACATTCTGTTATAAGTCTTAGTAAAGGATTCGTTATAAGAATATAAAATAATGAGCCTCGGGGGATAAGGGTGATTTTAGGACACTCGGGTGATTTACAAGAGATAGGGTAATTTGAAGATTGAGCACTATGGGATATCCTATTAATCTAGTCACGGCTTTCTTTTCCACTGATCACTATTGCATGTCTAGAAGTTACTAGAAGGTTAGCTGTATATGCACGTGCAAAAAGCAAATAAAATGCGTTTCAGCTTGTATTGGTTACGTTTCATACAAACACAACCAAGTACAAAGTTATTCTGGAATTCAGATTCAAAAGTCTCCCCAGAAATGAATAACACAACGATGAAAGAAATGGATAGAATTTTCTTTCCTCCATGTTAGGATACAATAATTTATTATCAAGATTTTTAATAAAAGCTAATTCGTCAAATTTATACAAGACGAAACTAACATAAAGACCTTTCATAATTAGAAATATTTTAAAATATCTAGATCAGATTCATCGAAACTAAGATATTAAGTATTCATGTTAATTTGCAACAGTTTGCTTTGTTTTCGGAAGAAACTCACTTTCGTCGACTCTTAAGATACGCGATTTAAATATTCTGTGCGCGATATACAACATTTAAAAAATTAGTCCTCAAGCTTCTATGAATCGAGATCAGACCGTTCTGCAAACTGGACAAATTTTAAATTTGCATGCACAAACAAAAATTTTGTTTTCAAGTGCATATTGATGAAAGCCTTTATAGTCTAAATTGCCTATTCAGAACTTTTTCGAGGGTGGGTTAGAGCAATTCTAAGAGCTAGACAAAGAACTGAACCTCTCATTTCACCAGCAAAATAAGTAAAATGAAAGGTAGTGAGGAAAGCATTTAAATGCAAGTACAAGGGTCGTTTTTTTCAGCATCTGATCGAGCCGCTAAACAGGCAGACAAGTGGTAGGAAGTAGGGATGCGTGATAGGCGACTGCGTGCGCATGTCTCTAAACATAGCCTCAACTACTGCGGACGCAAGCTGGCCAGTGTAAGCTGATCTGTCGGCACGTAAACATGGCTGGTAGAATTGATGCTTCCGCCAAGTGCGAATTGCGTAGTGTTATTCGCTTTTTTCAAGCAGAAGATTGGTTTGGGAAACGATCAATGCAGCTGGTTTCTTGTCAGACTTTATGACGACTGCGAAGAGCCATTCTGAACTTCTAAAGTTGTCCTTATTCATGATAACGCCCGCCCCAGTGCTGTTGTAACCTAGCAGCTTCTGGAGCAGTTTAAATGGACATATCTGATCACCCTGCTTATAGCCCGGACTTAGCGACGAGTGATTTTCATCTCTTCCCTGAATTCAAGATTTGGTTAGGAGGACAAAGCTTCCAAAAAATTGGCTTTAACGTTGCTTTGAATCTCCTCATCTCGCATCACTAGCGATAACGTTCTTCGAAGAGGGGATTTGAAACCTTGCTCAACGATATGAAAACTGCCCGAATCTTCACGGCGATTATGTCAAAGTTACTATGTTGGTAATGAATGCATTTTGTACTCTACTCTTTATGGTCTATCGGAGGTTGAAATAAAAAACGTCCTTCGTATCTTTCAGAAGATGCCTACATTTTCAAATCCGACCCTAATTTTTTTATTAGAAATGATAACAGTATTCTAGATATATTCTACATATCAGTATCAGCCGTCATGCATTCAAGTCTAACTTTAAACGCAAGATCATTGACTAAACGAAACAATCTTGTATTAAGGAAATCTCCTTTGCGATTTCATAATGAAAGTGAAGTCTTTATAACTTGTTTCAAGTACTTTGAAATCCTGTTTGGAAGGAAGTGTTTTCCCTCCATAGATAATTATATAATGACAAGAGACATCGGCACGAAGCAGTTGTAGTTGATGAGTCGTGATTTCATGCCTCCTGAATATTCGTCCTTTATCACAAAGTCGCACTAAGGCAGACATAGCGCCACCTGGATATGCTAGAAACTCTTTGTACGAAAATATTCCCCCCCCCCATAACTTGTCTTTTGATAAGATTTTAGTTCTCTGACGGTCTTTGTCCGAGAATTTTAAATTTTTAATGAAAATGTATTTGCTGAATTTCAGTGGAATATTAAGTCTAATATTTAAACTGGTAATCTCGACATTGTGGTTCACCGTTTTCCAGAGGTTTATATACTTATTTTCAAAAGGAAGCAAAACTCTGAAAAGGTCCTTTCATAGAAATAGATTTGGGAATGCAAATCTTGAATCTCTTGTAGATGATGGTAATCTCGGTATAAAGAAGTCTGGAAGAGAATTAAATGGTTATCTTTTTAAGTAAGAGTAACAAAAAGAGGTGAAATAGTTTTCAAATGCTCGTTCAAAGTCTATGAAAGGGAAATTTTGTATTGAATGTTATGTTACGGATCCCCCTCTCCTCGCCACCAAATAAAAATCGTCAACTTTCAGTGGTCAACAGAACACTTCATGCACCTGCGACTATAACCTTTGTTTATTTCAACTGCGTAGCGGGCATAATATGGAAGATGCATGGGAATACTCTCCTCAACTTTCTGTCAAGTTATGACAGAGATATTTAGTTTTAAAAGGTTATAAAAACAGAAATCTAATATTCTGGTTAATCTACAAGAAAGAAAGATTAATATGAAAATTTATAATTACACATACAGAATAAACGAAAGTAAAAATTTGTAAAATGGTTATTACAATTATACCAAAAGAGTACAAAAATCTTAATCTAATATTCCACAGAAACTATCTAATATGTGTGTTTCCTTCCAAACTTGCGGAGGGCAGTAGATTAGAATGCGTAAAATGTAATGCCCGTTTTATTAGAAATTTAAAGCAGAACCCTTGTTTACGAACACAAACTATATACATGTTTCAAAAGAAGAGATAAAAATTGAGAACATAGTAGTGCGGATTGGCGTGCTCACATTCTGGCAACTATTTATCGCCAAAATGCCAATTCACAGTTGAAAGGCGCCAATAATGCGAGCATTAAAACACGTCTGTGAATATTCTTTTGAGTATTCCTTCCTCCATAAAGTGGAAGTTCTGTTTGGAAGAGGAGAATAATTAATGTGTGCAGTCACATCGATGACGAATACTCAACAAATTCCCAATGTCGGCTTGTAGATTATGGAGAAGACTGAAAGTGGAAGATGATCATGGATGTAGCAATAGTTGGATTTTAAGTCGGGAGCCTTTGTTGGAAGCGACGTTCAGAACCAGATTAGCTCCTGTTGCTCTGCCGGTTTAGTAACGTGGAAGGATAGAGTCGGAATGCACTCTGTCGAATAATGCAAAGGAATGCTGTTTGTGTTTCCACATGGGCAATTTTATGTCGAGGCAATCTTAAACATTTTCGGTTACGAGGGAAATGGGACGTGTCATTAAATAGGAATTCTTCCCTTTTTCAACAGCATGGATGAGTGGAGGCTCTTGGGAGGATGTTGAATGTGGATCTCTTCGTATCTTCATCTTCACAGTCTGACTGCCAGTCCTTCATCATCCTTTTCTTCAAGATTGATTTCAGGAAGAGAGCGGAGTCTTAAAAGATAGTGGGTCTCTGCCAGATTCCGCAGCTTGTTTTGCCAATCTGTCCGCTTCCTCGTTTCTGTCGTAGCTCGCGTGAGATTTGATCCAAGAAATATGTAAGCTTATTCGTTATAAGGGTCTTGCAGATCTCATTGGCTGTTGTGTTTCTGCTTTTCGGGTTAGCTGCCGCATGGGAACTTTCCTGATTGCCCATTAGAATGGTGATTGGCTGGTGAGAGAGGATAGTTGTATAGTCTGTTGCGTGTTTCAGGGCCAACAGTACCCTCTGGAATACTGTATTGTCTTCTTGCAGTTTTGCAGACTATCTGTGGACTATGTCTTGTTTCCACCAGGAGCAATATGCTGCCCCTATACATTTTTCGGTCTTCGAGCCGTCCGTGTAAGTGCGGGTGCCCGTTGTTATGCCCTCTCCATCTTCCAAAGAAATTCATTCTTTTGTCGTGCATTCACAGGGATGCTGTAGCTCAGACCATTTCCCCTTTTTTAACCTCTTCGGACACGAGAGTTGTCAGAGTCCGGAAGGGAGATGTTGTTCAGTCTTCGAATGGCTCTGGCCTCCTGCTGAATGTAGAGAGGAGGTATTCCAATTATGACCTGGAGAGCCGAGGATGCTGTGGTTCTGTATGCTCCTGATAGAGCAAGAAGGAATTGTCTTTGGATGGTGTTAAGCTTCCTTTTGATTCTAACTGGTGTATATATGACCAGCGTGCTGCCTTGCCCAATAAGCAAGCATTCTTTCAATTACAGTCTTGTATTCTTCTGAGTTTGAGGGAATATCTCCAGTTTTTCCCCGTAATCTTCCCAGTGGTCAACAGCTGATTTTACCCAATTGCATAAGAAAAGTTTTCAACATGGACACGTAAACTCAAGTTTGTATATAGATGTCTATAGCCAATTGACTTCAGCATAATAGACAAGAATACCTGCAAATAGTTTACTATTTAAGAGTCTTAACGAATATTGCACTGTTTTGCTCGGCACGGCATTTTGAATTGCTAATCCACATGTGACATCAGTTTTTCCGATGGTGCTGTCTTACGATTCAATGAAAATGCCTTAGGCAGAAAATTCTTTCAATTGCCTTGTAGTGAGATTCTGATGAACTTTCTTGTTTTTCTTCTCGTAGTTACTTTTCTTTTTGAGCACAATGCACTTCTTCCAATGATCTTCTCGTAGTTGCTTTTTTCTTTTTGAGCACAATGCACTTCTTGACAATGCATTTTTATCATAATGCAATCGTCAAATGTTAGACACAAAAATTGAAATTCTTTAACGTGTGTTCTTAAATAACTGCAGCAAAAAGGCAATTATTTTTGTGTATTTCTAAAAATAAACTGTAAATTGTAATTTCTTTTTTAGAGTAGCGTAGAGTTTAGTGGCAGTAAAAGATTTTTTCCTTAAAAAAATGTAAAGTTTTGAAATAAATCATAGGTCATAAGTCCGTCTCTTGAAGATTTACAATTACAATATATGGAACAACAATGAAGAATAACTTCATCAATAGAAAAAATTTCATAATCTAGACGAAAAAGAAAAAAATTCTCTACCAGTAACTCTCACGAGTGCAAACTGTCTTTCCATCCTTTATCACCAAAACATTGGGTTTTCGTTGGTTAAGATCTAGTTTGAACGTTAATTCAGAACTAGTCGGTCAGTTGTCTCTAAAGTATTTTAAGCTGTAAAGAATTTCAATGAAATTTCTAAGGCTACCCAAATCCTTAAAGATGCTAAAATATCTTGACTATGAAGTTTTTATTGCTGAATCGCATCACATATGCAATTTAATAACTTTTAGAGAAAATATTCAAAGCAATTTCAGGTCTTGCATATCTTGGTTACTGAAACATTGATTAAAAGTATCAAATAAAAGGGGTAATTCTATGTTCGGGACAATTTTGGAAACTCAAAATTGGTCATCCTCTTTTTCTGCTGTGTTTTTAAAATGTGAATGCTTAATGGTTTTCTTAAATTACTGCTATTTTAGTCATGAATCCCGTTGAGTTCTTACAGGTCTAAAACTTAAATTGCCTGAACTTGTTCCAAAAAGAATGCGAGACGCTAGTGAAAAATCAGCTATTGAATCTTGATTTTGTATTTTCGTTCGCTGTTTTTTCATAATTCTAAAATAGAATTTCATATGTTGAAATTATGATTACTAGTAACGTTCAATAACATATTCCACACTCACGCTACGGGTTCTCTTGAGTTGAATTTTTTCTATAACTCCTATATTCTTGCACAAAAAAAGTCTAAACATCAACTGTTTAGAAGACATAACTGTGTCTTCTAACTGCTTAATCAACATACTACTCGCATAGACGAAGTATTCTTAGGGAATTTGTCCTATCGCAATCAGCTTGGCAACCAGTAGTTTTTAAATATCAACTTCTGAAAACCCTTTTGAATCTAACAAGAATCTCAGAAGAAGGACGGTCTGGAACTTAGTGTTCGATGGAATTCATTAATTCACATTGGTATTCACTGCTTATTAATCGCAATATCTTCTACCACTTATCTTCATTATTGTGGCTTTTTCCCAGTTTGGGACATGTATTGTTTGAATTCAGTTTGTTGCGGTACTCTAATTACTTCAAATTACTTGGTATTATAATACTGAAAGTGAATCCAAAAATAGAATTTGCAATTAAAAATTAGCTGCATTTTTGTGTTTATGGAAGTAATCGTTTACAGCAATGTCACTGATAACAACGTTAAAAGTTCACTTGTTGGAAATGTGGACAGTGCCACTATAAAGAATTGTCAGTACCTTGTTAAATAATTACACAGCGTGAAATACTAGTAGAATTTTAGCAGTTTCCACACGACACTAGAAGTGCGTCAGATCTTGGAAACTAGATTCTATTCCGAACAAATATTTTCAGCGGGTGTGAAGAATTGATCCTGCAATTGCAGTAGTGGAATCCGAGTAGAGGTAAATCGAGCAGGTTTGTCTTGGGAACTGTCATCCCTAAATTAAACTTCTGTTAGACTAAGTTTCTAACTCCGAACCAGATAATGACGGGCTCTAATTAGCGAAAGTCTGGATTTGTTTCAAAGAAATGAAACATTCTCATTTTCCATTTACCATTAACAAATCAATCGCCATAATTATCTGCATAATAGAGGGTGGCGGACCCAAAAATATTTCACTCAAAAACGATAGTTTTAAAGAGTTTGAGATAAAATATAGGCTCTGAATCGACGGTTTTTTAATTTTTACAATATTAGTAATATTCAATAACATCTGCTCTCTAACATATTAGTATCTGAATTCCTATGAATATTTTATTGTAGCACAAATTAGCTGAGCTCACAATCGAATCATGAACGTTTGTTTTGGAGAGGCATAGCACTGTCTTTTCGCAGCTTCATCTGCATAGTATTCTCCCAGATGTTATTCATAGGACTCTCTCGTCTGTAAAATCTTGACAATCAACTGTTTTTAAATATTAATGAATCTTTAGAACGCTCTTTTGATGACATAGTAGAGTATCGATTGAATATATTAACTATTAGGAGTTGGGTAATTCACGCTGAATGGTGAATTTTATTAAATTATTTATTATAAACCGTGCTATATAGTTCCATTATAGAAATCTGTCGTACTGTGCAGAATAATGCTGGTATTAAAAGAAGCACCCCCAATTGTTTCTTACTAGATTTTAAAATAGCAAAGGTGATGAAACAAAGGTAAAAGACCGTTTATGTTTAGTTAAAAGCTTTACAAGGGTAAAATAATCAGCATTTTACTACCTCAAGGGGCATATTTATTCATAATGCTCTTTATAAGGTACAAAGTCACTGGTTTCAATATTGCTTTAAAAATGTTTTCTTTTAAACGTTCAGAAAAGGTTAATAATTAATCATATTAAAAGCATGAAAAAAGCGAGTTTTTTTAAACGCTCTGAATAAGTTTACAAACTGATCAAAAAGGAGCGAAATCAAGAAAACCATTTTCAGAAAAAGAGCGTTTTTCTTTTAAACACTCTGAATAAAGTTAAATTAATCAAAAAGGATTGAAATGAATAATGAAAACATTTCCAAAAAAAAGAGCGTTTATTCTTAAACGCTCCCTTTAACAATAAAAATTAATCAACAAAGAGCGAAATCATTGCTTAAAATATTGCTCAAAAAGGAGCACTTCTTTTAACACGCTCCTTTTAATATTAAAAACTAATGGAAAAGGAGCGAAATCGTTCAATACAAAAAGGAACGAAATTCGCTCCGAGTATTTCGCTCCGCGGAAGGATTGTAAAACGCTCCGAAAGGACGATGCACTTTCAAGTACGGAAAGGAGCGAAAATTCTCTCCATCGGATCGAATTTCGCTCGTTTGGTTTAAGCGTGTACCAACTCTTATTTCTGGTCCTTTCTTTATACTGCTACGTGCATCTTGATACTTTTGGTCGTTTCTCATTGAAGGAGCTATCAAATATCACTTTCAAATTCAAACAATTTTGAAGAATTTGTAAAAATGATTTGCTCCTATTTGTTCCTCTGGTTAAGAATTTGAAGTAGCTGTAGCTTTTACATCGCTATACATTAGAAAGAACTAGGACAATATTTCTTAAGAATGTAATTAAATTTTTGACGAAATTGACTGGAGGAATTATCACGAATTGTTCCAACTTTATTCACGCACTTGCATGTCCTGTTAAAGTTCTGCATGTCGGGCCTTTGCTGTTCTCAAAGGCTGCTTAGAACGCATCTGAAATTATCGTTCATTAGAGATCAATTTTTTAAATTTCTGATTCATTAAAATAGTTTTGGAAGCGTTTCTAGTGTGATGCTTAAGTATAAGCTGGTGCATTTTTTAACATGCAGAGAAACTGAACATTTCGCTCTGCTCGGTTAACATTGACCATTGTATCATCAAAAGATAATTGATAACATTCATCCACAAATTTATTTGGAGAGTTGATTTTGCGTTTGTCCATATTTTACATCGATACCCTATATTCCGTTCTAAGCGTATGTGGCTATTTGAGTATTCATTGAAGTGCCGAACTTCGTAGGAGAAAATTTCTCTATCCATTTATTTTTAAATCTTTTATATATTTTTTGGTATTTTTTCAGATCAAACTTTTATGCAAAATAATTTTATGCAGTTTTCAGGATTTCTCGTATGTTTCTGTTTTAGCACTAATGGAAATCTAAAAAGATATTAAACCTTTTGGAATACCTTTTCTTGGCTTTCACTATATCATTTTTGCTGAATTAAACGGCTTGCATCTTTCAATCTAATATTTGCACCATCATTGCTAAATAACGTCTTACTTTATAAAACTTCAAACTGAATGCTTCTTTGTAAGGCTTCTGGATCGAAAATTAAATCTTTTTGGCTTTTTTATGCAGTCCTGTTTTTAAAATACTTGGGCAGGCAGAATGCATTTTTATAGATGCGTTTCTGATTTAGAATAACTTCAGGTGTGAAGTTTTATACCCTAATCCTCCAGCAGCAAGACAGGATTTCGAAACAGTCCGAAGTTTCTGTTTCTTTCGAGTTTAAACGAACCATCTCCATGTGTTACGATTTCTAGTTTTCTTTATTCTTATCATTCAATGATCAAAGAGACAAGGAAAGGTGATGTCGCTTGAATTTGCTCAAGTTTCAAGAACTTCGTATTTAATCATGAGGACGACCGCACACACCAAAAAAAACTGACTATACTACTATGAATAAAACTTCATACTCTTACCTAATAATCATCGCTTGCCATCTCCTGTTCCTAATTCCAGTTGAGTTGCAACACCATGCTGCTTAAATTGCCACCTTGCTTAATTTGTGTTATTCGCTTTGTTATAAGGCAATATTGAAACTGAAGGCGATGCAGAAACCATACCTACATATATAATGATAGAAAATGTGTCATTAGTTTGGTACATCATCCAGCCTTAACAATTTTGATCCATAACACTCCCTTCGTTGTACTTCATTGATCGAGATTTATATTGATGTAAAACTTCAACATTAAGTTTCGTGTATATATATATATATATAATCAATATCATGAAAGTCAAAAATAAAGTCAAAATTTGTGTTATATTTTTCTATTTTATTTTATCTTCCCCTTTTATATATATATTCCACTTTCGGCTTTTTCTTACCGCAGATTGTTTTCTTGACATTTTGTTTTTTGAATGTTTATTTTGTATATGTTGCTTTTACATTTCTGCTATGTTTGTTTCGTATTTGTTATATATATATATATTGTATGTATATTTGTGGAATGCTCAATTTATTTGGTGCGTATACACTTGTATTAAATTTTTTTACAATAAGTTTTGCTTCAAATATTGTGAATATCTTGTGTTTACTAACTTCGCTCTATGTTATAAATTATTTCAGAATATTCTGTCACATATTGTAAACGATCTTGTCTTGCTGCAAATAAAACGATATGCTCTATTTTCGATTGTTCTCAAATTTGATTAGAGTTGCAAATATTTTTGTCCTGTTTATCGGCATTTGCTTCAGCTAATAACCTTCTGATTGCCGAAATTTTTCAAATGTCTAAATAGATGCAATGTTCGCATGCATGTTCAAATAGATTTGAACGAAGCGAATTATGTGCAAGGCTTTATTAGTAATAATACTATTCGATGCTGTAATAGTACTAAGTAAACACAATAGTTTGCGAAAATGGTAGGATGTAGCAGAAAATACTTTTATTTCCTACCCGCGGAAACTGCAGGATGAGCAGTCAGAGGGTTAAACAGTATTTTTCATAAATATGATTGTAAAGCTATCTGTTGAAGATATGTATTCGAAATTTTGTGCAAATGAAGATAATTATTTGATACGAGCTGAGGGTAACTGGGTGAATTAATCGTCTGATTTGTTCTCTTCAGCATTTATTTCATCTGCTTTCTTGTGAAAAATAACTTGATTAAAAAGAACAAAGAAGGATCAGAATAGCACTGCAATCCTGAAATATTTCTTTTGTCCTATTTTTGAAGATGCACCGTATTCAGCTATTCCTTACCGTATCGCATTATAACCATCTTTCAAAATATTTCTCGCACTTAAATCGTATACTACATGATGCAGATAACTTTAATTTCGTCCTCGAATCAGAATTGCACTGGTCTCCCTTTAGCAGAGTGCGATGTACCTATGCAAGAGAAAAACTTTTTTTAGAAAGTTTTAAATATTAATATCTTGTTTCAATTTCAAGGTTCAAAATCTTTCTTTCATTTTTGGTACGATGCAATATCCTAATTTGTTGGGTAGTTATGTATAATTGAGCTTAGTTTATTCAAATTTAGCCTCAGAAATTCGATTTTTACGTTATATACCTTTGTATTAGTTGGACCGTAAACGCTGGTTTGAAGCGCCGCATTTGTTATCGCACACAGTACAAAACAAAAATGTATTGGAATAGAGATACAAATCAAGCTACAAAGTAGTTTGCATAAGTCTTGCTGAATTAAATACCTATGTCAAATATAAATTAAAAAAATTTCGACTTCCGAAAATCTGAAGGTAATTGGAACATAGTTTTCTTCAGATATTCTACATTTTTTTCTGAAGAAAACATGTTCCAAACACCTGCGGATTTTTTTAAAGATTTTTTGCAGATTTATTTAGCTGGCTAACCACTTCTTGAACAATACATATCAAGGTCAACATTTCTACAGCTGTAATAACCGCGTCGAATGAAGAATCCGATTGTAATGCATTTTTGGAAGAATACCCTAAGACATAACACCACAGCATACCCCCGAACTGAACTCGGAGCCTAAACGGCTCCCTGTCGGTTGGATGAGTATGTGTGAAACTGTATTGAAAAGCAAAAAAAAATACATCATGAGATATAAAAACACAAAAAAGGAACATAATTATACATGAACAAAGAATACAATGAAAACTACGTAGAGTTACAATCCGAGTATAATATAAAATATATGCAAGAGGAGTTATCATACGAGTGCAGTGAAAGGGTAGAATGTTTCCTTTAGTTGCATTGTTTCATACAGTTGCAGCTCTGATTCGGGGTTGTTAGGGTTGTTCGATGCGACGATAAAGAATTATTGATAATGTATTGCAACCGTTTATATTGATGATTATTGTCGCAACCATCCTAAAAATTATGGGACTTTTTTTTTTTTGTTATTCTGTCTTGTTACTTGTACTTGGGATCGTTGGAATTGTTACTCCAGGGTTGGCAGTGATGCTAAGTATGAATTTTTCGAATGAATTAAGGAGGGTTTCGTGGTGGCTGGTTGTTCTTAAACTAGTGTGCTCTGCTGCTCATCTGGGTATTCATCGAATTTCTGGTTCCGGAAGGTGAATATTTGGAAGTACCTATTTCTAGGCTGGAGTATATGACCGTGTTGTATTTTGACTTTTAATTAGGTGTTCGCTGGTCGTTAGGAATGTGATTAAACGATCTATATTTCGCCTTGAGAGTTTGCTGGATAGGGCGTTCTTCCACCAATGGACTATGAATTGTGGGCTTGGTACCTTGTGGTGAATTGATAAAGTTAGTGGGCATATCGTTGCGCAGTGTAGGGGATTTTCTATTTACCCATATCCTCAGTAGTCGGTTGAATGGAGACCGAATCTCTTGAGGTAGCTGGGGAAGGGCCCATGGACAGTGGCGAATTGGGTGCATTCTGTGGACCAGTGCAGCTGTTTGCTATTTTCGGTACAATGCTGTAAACCGATCTGCCAGTCTTGCAATTATTTCACTCAGATTACCAACGTGTATTCCAGTTGAGGATGAAATTAGAGTCGGTCTTTTAAAGAAGCATTTGAAATTACTAATTTTTTTCAACTTTGTATTTCTATGTTTGCCAAAACTTGTATCGTTTTTTTTTAGTATCCCTCTTTCCTCGTAAAATAACCTACTCAATTATAGTATTAATGAAATCTCATCTGTTTCTACTCAAGTACGCAATATTGTAACATGGCAAAATTTAAATTAGTTTACAATGTATGGAAATTTTTACTTCAAGAGTTAAATACTAAAAAGTGCTTAACCCATTATATGTCAAAACTATTATTTTACTTTAAAAAAACCAATTAATATGATACCATGAATGAAATATGAAAGAAAACGCTATTTCTGAAATTTAAAATTAAAATTAATTAGAATTGAGTATCTTTTTAATTAGAAAAAAATACTTTTATTGGATTTGTAACTTTTGCAGCAATCAGTTCAACATTCAGGTGTAGTAATCAAAGTTAAAAACTTCTTTAAGTGAAAATAAAAATAAAACGGGTGTTCCAAAAAAGCCCAATGGCAGATAATGGGTTAATTGAAACTTGTTAAAATATTTCTTATTTCACTTCTTTTTATACTAATGATGATACGATTCCTCGTCTGTTATATGGTTCAATTTCGTACTGTACATTTTCCAACACTTTTTACTGAAATTATTTTGTAGTCGTATCTGTAAATCTTGTGATTTTTGTATCTCTTTGAGACTTTTTAAGTTATGGAACATTTGTCATTTTCTTGAAAATTTGTCATATGTGAAAAATAAAAATGTCCAATTTATTCTTAAATTTGGTTTGTCATAATTTAATTCCTATTCATCATGAACATTAGTAGTTTATCCATTAACACGACGACGCAGCAGTATGCAATCACCGGTGGCTTAGTATCGTGGCAGTGTTATCAATATTTTAAAGATTGCTTTATTTTCCAATATTTTAATGACTCTTCTATCGCTAACCAGACCAAAAGGGAAGAAAACTGAACTCGTTAATTAAAATTTGTAGAATTTTTTTGAAACTTTCTGTCCTTCCTGAAATAGTCCCTATATTTCACCTATGAATAGCGAATTAAAGCCACATATGGAAAAAACTCTCCACTTAGCCGGCTTCAACGTGTTAATAGAATATTTCTAAAATGCAAATTTTATACATGGGAGTTAAAGATTTTAGCCTCAAAATTTGTAAATCTGAACATGTTTATCCAATGAAGGTCTTGAACATAAGAATTGAAACATTGTCTTCCTTTGTCATGTTTCTACTAAAATCCAATTTTATAAATTCGTTTGAGATACTAATTTTTGATATTTTATGCAAGTGATTATTCGTAGGTGCAGTAGTTAAATAGAAAAAAATTTCCTTAAGATTATTTATATTAAGATTGTTTTATTTATTTGCAAGACAATAAATAATGCAATTCTCACCGTACATATAAATGAAGGTTCAAATACTTGTAAGATGAGAAATTTCTACCCAGTCTAATAGTTTTTTTCGGATCTTTCAATGAACTTAAAAATTATTTCATGTTCAATATTAGCATTACACTAAATTCAGTTATTACGAGAAATGCTTCAGTTTATCTTAGAATAAAATTGTCTAATTATTATTTAAAGTTTTTTCTTATCGCCACGGAAGTAACGATTTTCAAGTTCAAGAAATTTCCGCAAGTACACAAAATATGTCAGCAGTTCAGTTTATATTAGACACGAACTTTTAATTAGAGTAATAATAATTCTTTAGATATCATTCTTTACATAATAGTTTATTCTCTGAATAAAACATTGAAGTAAAGATTAAAACCCTGAATTTCACTCTAAAAGAATAAAAAAAATGCGAGTTATTTTCTAACCAGCTTGCAACGTAGTACAAAGTTTGCAATATCTCGCTGCATTGATTGGCCTATACAAGACGACTAGGAAGTTTCAATCAAATTTAACTTTTATCTAGGAAACTTAAAGGATTTCAGGAACAAGTTGCTTTTGGTTATTTGAAATTTATTTTATATATAATATTTCAGACTAGGGAGAGCTAGTAAGTAGTATTTCCCTGGGACATGATACCAGAAAGAAAATATAATGACAGGTATAAAGATTTTCTTAGAGTTCCAATTTTGAAAATTCAGGAATTTGTAACGGTATCCTCTAGATTTTCTACTAGTAGAAGTCTTTCGAAATCAGCCACTGAAGTTAAATGACAGTTTCTAATTTTATAAACTGCAGAATGTTGAAAATCATCTCTTCGTTGCCGAGCATTTTAGATCATTAGAACGACCTATTTATTGTAGAAAGTTTTCGAAGTCTTGACTTTACATGGTCACATTTCTCGATCGTAACTCAAATAATATTTTTGAGACTCCTTATAAATATTTTATATTTAGAAATTTCTAGAACACTGAAATGTTGTGGCACGGAGTAGGTAACTATTTTTGAAAGCAAACCCTACTCTACCAAACCACGCTCTGTGTCGGTAGAATTATTTTTCGCCAATCAATTCATCTAAAGACCGTTATAATCATGATCGTTTCTTATTACATTTCTTCGATATGTGCTTGAAATTTTTTTAAGTACATAATGCCGACAGCTGCATATATTGCATTACTTTTCCTTTAAAATGACAATTCTGTCCATTGTTTTGTGGAGATTTTGTCTATTTAATGTATTTAAAATAACTCTTTTCGAATTGGGTGCTTTGTAAACAAACAATAAACATTGAACAGAGTTCTAACAAAAAAATTAAAAAATCATTTTACAAAAATTTTTTGACTTCTTTCATTTTGTCTACTATTTGCTCACAATTTGTAATTGCCATGTTTAATTAAAAATTGGGTAATACAAAAAATGCTTAAATACACGTTAATTACCTTACACAAAGAATGAGAGCAGCAAGAACAGATACGGCTAGTGGTCATTAACGTATATCACAAACTTTTTTTTTGAAATTCAAAATTCTAAGTCGATAAAAAGTTGCCACTATGGTCACATATTTACCAAAATCCGGAATAGGCCTAAAGTTTGAATTTTTTGTAAAAACGTACATTTTCAATTCAAAAAAAATATGAAAACAAAAATTTGATTTTTATTCAAGTATAAAAATGTGAAGTTTAGCATATTAATTAACAGTAAAATATTATATCTGTCGTATAAAATTTAGGTCTCCCGGAATCTACATAAAACCTCAGTTTTTCAGCCCAATACTCATATTTTTCAATTTTCAACCCATCCCTTAGGTTAATAACAGTTCTTTTATTTATAGTGTATGTAGCAGTACAGGTTTTTGAAATAGCGAAAATATAATTTGGAAAAATCGCAAATACAGGTAAAACCCCGGTTAACCGAACTCGTGTTAATCGAAACCCGGGTTATCCGAAAGGCCTCGCAAATCCAGAAAACACGTACTGTAACTACACGGAAATAATCGTGAAGGCGAGACTTTTTTTTGCAACGATATCCCCCCTTTTTTCTTTTAACCCTTCCCAAGAAGGTCAGTGATTAATTTTAGAAGGAAATTAATATTGATGGGTATTAACAATATTAATTACGAGATTGTTTACCTATGCCTATCGGGAGCATTGCGCCCGAACTCGCCGGCGAGAATATTGCTCCCGACGGAGGGTTAACTTTGATAAAGAACATAAGTGTAGTTTACAAAGAGTAGGGGAGAGGGAAGCACTTTTCAACAATTTTTAGTATAACCTCATTTGTGTCGAAAGTTTACATTTTTTATTTCAATATTTGGCATCATTAGTTACAAAATATTTGGCAGCTACTCACTTTGTATCAGAATTCCCCGTCATAACTAAAAGCCTAAATTTGTTAAAATGACTCATTTCACTTATAATGGCTCATTTCCCTCAAATAAACATAAATTTTATTGAAATATAACAAATGTACAGAAAGATGCAGTGACCTAACAAAATTTATCCGGTTTTAGATTTAGTTTTCCCTGTTTCCATTGTTTGTTCCAGTCATTTTGTGCTACTTTCAGTTTCGACTAAAATGGTCCAATTATTCTGACAATTCATAAAATCCTTAACCGAGTGAATTCTAGTTATATTATTTTCATTCCAAATACTTGGAGTGCTTGAACCCAGGCATTTTGAATAATCATATGCAAGCTGTCGTACTTGCTTGTAAGTCAGGCAATTGTTCATATTTGAACTTTTAATAATATCACAAAGCATGCTTTCTTGAACTGTGGTAAAATCTCGTCGGTATATATACTTGGAGTTCAAGCAGTTGGATGAAATATTCAATGTTATGCTATCATCAAGACCAGCTGTTTTACCTTCTATCTAAAATAAAGGTAGAATAAGGCATTCCATATAAGTCTGCAGCTGTTCTAAGAGACATGCCATCTTGAACTGCTTGCATAGCCTTTGAAATCGCTTTTTCTTCTGGCTTATTATAATTCTTTATGCAAGTTCAAACCATCTTGTCCAAGTCTCAAAGTTAATTAAATTAATTCTTTCTTCCTTAATATGAGGGATACATTTTACCAGTGTTGAAATGTGCCCCCTGATGTTTGTTGAAAGGTGCCCCAAGTGCTGTTATTAAGTTTAAAGTGTTATAACTCTCTTTATAAAAGGAATTTTTAGATGCAAATAGTATTGTTAGATGCAGAAAATCTTAATTAACTTGGTGAATAAATCCAACTTATATCAATGAATATAGAGTAAGAAAAAACTCAGTGATGAACAGAAATTTCAGCTTTTACTTAGTAGGTCACAAAACAGATCTCATTCCATAGCAAAGCACGTGGTTTGAGAAATGGAATGAATCCTATTGCCAGAATATGTTCTCTTCTCAAACTTTATTTGCCACCTATCATCCGATCAAATTGCAGTTCCATTGGAGAGAAATTCTATCTGTTGAAAGGTGCCCCCTCTCCCTTACCATAAAAGGCATTTCTATGTTGAATGAATCGTAAGATCATCTTCTAAAAATAAATGAAACAAACCACTGCTTCTAATGGATGTTTTAAAACATTTTTCAACAAGTCAATTGCTCCATTGGGGGCCCCAGTATTTGTTGCGGTACCATCGCAGCCAGAAGCTTTACTCATCTATGCAACAAATGCAACTCATCTATGCAGTTTTCTTCCATAAATCTTAGTATTGGTGATACTATATCTTTCCCAGAGTCACTATCGGGGGTTACGTGTCAAAAATATGTCGATCTGGTTCTTCAACCAAAGATATGCGTTCTTCTTGTACAACTATCCTATCAGAACTACAACTTACAATTTCTTTACTTACTGTTTCATATTTTCAAACATCAAAATAGAGTGCAACTGTTTACGAGGTGCGAGTTGAATCTTGACGGTATTTCACCCTTTCATGAAGAACCTTCGATTTATCTATTACAGGGGCTGATTTTCTGTTTCACAACATTTAAATACTACAAACAGCACTTTCTAGTTGAGCTCCTGCTGTACTGGAAAGGCTCTATGGTCACATTCTCTAACTGAAGCGACACGACTTGACACCTGAGTGTAGTTACAGTACAATCCCGGTTAACCAAACTAGAGAAGGGGAAACCGTTTCGGATAACGATTTTTTCGGTTAAGCCATGAATGTTTATTACTATCATGTATATAATTACAGTATGTAATTCTGAAATGTTTAAAGTGTAAGACGAATTCAAATCTCACTTTGTAGGCTACACTTATTTTTTTTTTTTATCTAACCCTCCTTCGGGCACAATATTCGCACCAGCGAGTTCGGGCACAATGTTCCTGACAGGCATAGGTAAACAATCTCGTAATTAATATTGTTAATACCATTTATTTTAATTTTAGTATTCTAAAATTAATTACTGATTTTCTTGGGAAGGCTTAAAAGAAAAAGTGGGGATATCGCTGCAAAAAAATGTCTCTTTGCGTCAAAACTCTGACCCACCAAAAAATGCCTTAAGAAGTTCCATTTAACGCACACTAAAAGCCCTCAGTCTCCAATATGTTCTGCAATTTGTTATGTTATTTTTATATGATTTGCTATTTACTTATTTTACTAAAGTAAATACTGTGACGTGTAGACCTAGGGTAGCGTAAATCAACAGCTAGACTGGTATCACTCTAATAAATTTTATTTTAAAGCTGCTGGAAAGATCTTGATTATTATGGATTACAAAATAAATATTGATTTATATACAGAACATTCGGATGTCATAGACGTGAGTATAATTACAGGATGGTGTTGAGATAGCCTGTGCAGGTAGAAATGAGTCACTCAGAACAACGGCTCTACTTAACATCTATCGGACAGTTCAACAAATCTTCATGAGCATTCGCTCATCTTGAATAAAAACTAGCACAGTTTAGATACGAGAGCTATGCTCTCATGAAAAAGTTAAACAGAAGCGTACAGCTTCTTAACGATGCTTTTGGCATCTACAACAGGTCGCACGGGACCCAGTTACTTTAAAAACCGATCCGAAGATCCAACACTGGAAAATACGATCCTATGAACGGAATCCGATAAAAAAATGATTGCCGATCGAAAATCATCTCCCCTCCTTTCCTCCCCGCCGCAGCTTAAATCCTTGTTCTCCCAGGAACAAGGTCCGCTCCACTCGTGAGGGTTGGCTAAGAATTCGATGATGTCCGCCAGTGAGGTCTTCCTTCCACCAGGCGATTGATTTATGTCCCAGGACAGTCTTGGCTATTAGCGGCCTGGTCTATGGATAGTCTCGTCTCAGTTCAACCGAGAACGGACATCCATCACTCTTTTTTAATTGGGAGTTATGAAAAGGTTTTGTGTGCCAAGTGTCACTAGATCTATAGACGTTCATCTTCAGGCATGGAGTGAAAAAAGCTCTTTGTGCGAATACTCCTTTGTTGAGCTTTCCGACAGTCCAAGTGGCATTTGAACAGCTATTCTGGAATCTTCACGATATCAAACCATCGCTTAACAAGTAGCACCACCTATCTCAGTTTTCCAGGTTTTACAGGAGGAAGAAAAACTGCATTATTCTCAACCAATAATGAATATGGCGGATTTTTTAAAATCTGGTATGAACATAAGATAGGTCGTGTTAGCCAATTAGACAATTCAGATAGGCGGAGTTGTAAGAAGTGAAAATAAATTCAATCAAATGAGAAAATTGTCTTAATTTTACTTCAATACAATCTTTTATTGAAAAGAAATAAAAGGTACTTTTGATAACAAAAATGTTGGCTGTAGGTACATCAAAAAATAGTGATGATACATGGAAATTAAAGAGATAGTCAATTAACTTTTTGACAAAATCGTTGTTTTCAGTCTTGATATTTAGTTGAAGAAGTTTCAAGCTCACTCTCAGATGGAGATTAACGTATTTTTTTAAAAATAGGCTTTCCAGAATTACTGTCTTCTTTTGTAACTCTTCTTATTCTTTTTGTCACCCCTTTCCTTCTTATCTGTCTCTTCAGTTTTCGCCTTCTTGTTTTTTCCATCAATTACACACTCAGCAATTTTGCATTTCCTCGCCACCTGCCTTCTACTTTCTTCTTCACAGGGAATGCTGTCGTAGAATGCATGCGTGTCTGATGGTATAGATTTCTTCATGGACTGTAAATCAATCCACTAATCGCGGGGTATTGCTGGTCGCAAAGTGTATAGACGGGGAAAAGCGAAGACATCTGAAATAGGCGGTTGTCTTCTTGGGAGTTCAGTTAGTTGGTCTTCTAAATCTTTTTTGTAATAAATTCGTCCACTTGGGTTCTTACTGAATCCACTTCAACTCATTAATAATAGGGTCTTCTGTTTTTTCCCAGGTCTCGTTGATTCATAAGCCATTGAATAAGAATAGTCGCTGAAAAATGTGTGGTTCAGGCATTCTGCTCTATAAGGCATGGGTATCCTACGTGCTGCCTTGATGTGAATAAGAAATTAGCTGGGGATGTAGATATTGGAGTTTCTATATGCTTTCTCTATAGTGAAGTACACGCTGTCGCATTCCATTTGAGTCTGTCCTTTTTCAAGGTACTTTTGAATGATCGTTACTTTTTGCTTAAATTTCAAATGGAGTAATACGTTAGACAAAATCGAATTACGTTTTTGATATCCTCGCCCATCTGAATAGAGGATAACTGTTTTTAATGACTAATACACCAATTCAGTGATGTAATCGATCGAGCAAGATGCGAACGTAGACGCCTTCATTCCACCCTCTGATTCATGAAACCAATATGCTTTTGCGTCATAATTGGCCTGGTTATACACCGTAAAGTTGTGTGTCGCCAACTTAAGTTTATAATATGAAGCACTCGCCTTGATGAGAGGCAGATACTTCACTGCCATTAAGTTATGGCAGACAGTGTTTAACACTCGCCACAATGTGCAGCCTTCCTATCCTTTTGTTTTTCCAAACGCTCAGCCTCTTTTCTTTTTAGATGCTTCTCATAAATCTCCTTCGAAACGTTCCTCATTTCAATAGCTGAGAAAACATCGCATCGATCTTTCTTTGGCTTGTACAGTTCAGCATTACTTCTCTTTTTTTGTCGGTTGAATGAGTCTCTGGAGAGAAATTGTTCATTTTTGTTAGTACACATTTCTTTGTATGCATTGAATACACGAGTCCATGACTTGAAGTCTGTTTGAAGAAAAAGTTTTCTTCAATTTTTCCAAGAGTAATGATATGGTCAGGCGGAGAGGTTAGCAAAAAACTTATTAAGCGTCTATGATTTTTTTTGTGCAGAGTCTATGACACATCAGCCTGAGCCTGTTCTTGATATAGTTCTACATTGGAGTTATCTGTATTCTCGATTGCTGTTGAGTTTGAAGGCATATTACTTCTTTGGAAATTTTCCAGCCAGTATCTTGTTTCAGACCGTTTCAAACCTAATGTGTTCAGATGCATATTCTGGAAAACCGGAATTTGCTCGCCATTTATCCTCAAGTAGTAGAAAAAACTTGTATTTCCCTGTGTCATACCATCGTCCTTCATGGTCTTTTGTTTAGTGCTTTTAATATCCACAGTGCTGCATACAAACATCTTTTCAAATCCCAACTCATTGTGAGCCAAAATTCATCAAAAAGACTGCCTTACGTGTTCAGGTATAGTATGCATCCCCTTTTTTTCATTCCTGACGCTTTCGGGAGTTACAAGCGGCGCCCATCTTTCTTTCCTCACGAGGAACATCTTCCACTATTCGCTTAGTAGTTTTGGGATCTGCTCTTCTGAATACCATGCATGCCTTTCCTTTAATTCGATTAATCTTAGCTGTGTTCCTCTTCCAATCTTTCTCATTCGAAAAGCTGTTCCTACTTACGCTCATTGTCTCAGCAATACTGCGTTTAAGATTACTTACTTGGACAGCTTGGTTTAGAAAGGACACATCATTGCTTTCATTTGAATCGGCAACATTTCTTGACTCGTAGTCGGACCCATCACTATCCATGACAAATGAGTAAAAATATTACATATATTATTCAACAATACATACAAAGAGGTTTATTCACTGCTAAAAAATATTAATCAATAATTTATAAGCACAGTAATATTATAAGTAATAGTTAGTCAAGAAATAGTAGATTTTTATAGAAAAATAACACATATCTCATGAAACCTGCAGCTGAAACACAGCCTGTCTTACGAACATAGTACTAGTCGACTTCAACTTATAATTACCTAGTTATTTTTCATGCTTTATCGGTGAAACTGAATGATCTCAACTAAGATCTGTTGACCATTCAGACACACTATTATTATCACCAAAATTCATTAAAATGGCTTAACTCGTAAAAAGAAGAGAAGGATGACGCGAAGGGCTCTGAAACACACCGAGATAGGCAAGTGGTGTTTTCATCTTTTAAATTTGTGCGCTACATGTTGGTTTGACGGTGAAACAGAGTCCACCAGTCGATGTGCCATAAAAATTTCCATGAAAATGTTTCTCTAACTCAAAATGGCCAAAATCAGAGATAGGCGGTGTTGCTTGTTAAGCGACGAAATACTACTTGATATACTTATATAACCACTTGTAATTCTTCAAAGCAATTTCATCCAAAATTAACTCGCGTATGTGTCTTTAAGCGAATCGCTTATCAGCACTTCTTTGCCATAAATGTTTCGAATTTAAAAACATCGATTTGAGTATTGCTAAATTTTAAATGATTATTTTATATACTTTGGGTCAATCAATATCTAGAACTACCACAATTAAATAAAATGTAGTATAATTCACGATGTGTACAGATAATTATTTAAATCGCGAAGAAAAAGGCAATCTCTAACAAGTTTCACTTTCAGAACTGATTCAACATTTCAAGGTTTTTGTTGTTTTTAAATGTTTTTCATTTAATCTGAATTGTTCGTTCATTTTGATCGGACATTTTTATGATGTAGCAACATTTTATGGTTTCTTTGTTTTTATAGTACGGTTCTGGTTATTTTATGAGGTAGTTCACCCTCCCAGATTCTGTGGAACCCAGTTTCTGTATAGTTGTATTTTAAAAATAATGCTTTCTCTCGTCTATCACATTTTGTCAATCGGAGTTCCTTAAACTTTTTACGACCGCGGAAAATATTGCAGCAAGCCACTTTCCATGTTCTCGTTGACTTACAGCGTCTTGCGATGAAAGTGTTCCGAAGTCTTAAATTTGATTAAAAGCATTTTCCATCATACCAAAAAGGGAAAACAATTTCCGACTTGATGCTGTTGGATATCTAAGACGTTAGGAATGAAATATGACCACGAAGATGTCAGGGATTTGATATAATCATTTAGGAAGAAGGATTATCATCAACTGTTATGTTATATAATTTTTCAGACGGGAATGACAGCGGCTCGAAATGAAAAACAAAAGGAATTTCGGCATTAAAGTGGGAATTTTCACTTAGAAACACTCAAATGCACTGGGAATTAATATTCATTCATAAAAGACTATGATTGTGATTATCTACAGTTGCGAGTTTTTTATGTGGCTGTTATATAAACTGCAGTAAAATTTTACGGGGTTTAAACCAATATCTCTTAAATGATTTTCTTATGATATTTGCAGGTTGGGAAAAATAGATGAAGCATCTGAATTTGAAGTGTAATGCACACAAATGAATCAAACTCTTTGGTGGACTGTCTTCATTGAATAATGCCTACGCTCTTGGACAATTTTAATGGAAAATTATATTTTTTCGGAATAATATTTAACAAATATTGACTGAAGAAACGCATTTTAAAATAAGTTTAGTAAATCTACTTTGCACTCTTCCTTATATACAATGGTAAAGATTTCGCTACATGGAAGAAAAAGAGAACAAATAAAAATTTGCCCCTAGATACAGACAGTCTTGAGTTCATCAGCAAAGACTGTGTCTACCTTGGACTCCAATGCACACTTGGCTTCGGCTATCCATACTTACCGTTCAACGGTATTCTCAATGGAGGGCATCTCCAATATGGGGATCGGAAGTCACCGGATAAGTATGCGGGATCCCTCTTCCCTGGTGGGTACAATAATAGTGTGGGGTTGAATGACCTCCATGCCGATGACGGTTATACCTCTGTTTGAGTGATCGTCGCAAGTGCGGTTTGAAATGCAAGCTATGATGCGTCGACAAAGTGTCTGAATTTTCTGTACACCGCTACCACAGAGTGATAGTAATGCCTTTATGATTACCTTTCTTCTGAAGAGATGCGATGGTAGAATTTCGTCTCATTTGTCTCAAGGTGATTCCGAGTTCCTGCTTGGTTCCAGGAACTTAATTTCTTTGCACGACGCGTCTGCCGAGTACACCCTATCTGTGCTGTACAGGAAACATACATGGCCAGGAAAATGCAGGCTGTGCCATGCGCTTAATATATACACATTCTAGTATTTCGGGTTCTTAAGCTGCTTTTGAAAAACATACTTTTTCCATGGTTAGTAAGAGACTTGATGAGTTGCAAATTTAACTTTAATTAATTTAAATCTAACTGAGCGTGCATGGGAAACACGAAGACGACGAATTTATGGCTACAGCATCGATCACCAATCATACTGATTAATGATTTTATAGACGTCAACTGAGCATGCGCATATTTTCTATAGAGAATACGTTATATAGCGTTAGAATATAATAAGTTACATATAAGTTAATAGGTTATTATTAGTGAAAATCTTGATAACAAAGATATTAAATCTTGATTTTTAAAACGTTTAGTTTTCCTTTTTCTTCTGAACACTACAGGATATTTTTCACTAACAAATTTTCTCGCAGCTTGCAAAAAGGAAGGTAATAAACAAGAAATATATATTTACTTTTTTGTATTGTCCTAAGCCGGTGGCGCTATTCACGCTACTTGGATTTTTATTTTTTTCTATTCTTTTATAAAATGTTAGTTATTTATTCAGATAATTGAGAGTTGTGCAACTTCTAAGAGTTTTACTATAAGTAATTCTATATAAGTAATATGCTTCTAAATTGTGGTTGTTGACAATATTTGACTTTCAGATAAGGATTATTATATTTTATTTTAACATTTTGATTTATACTTTCCATCTATTTTCAGTATTATTTGTGTTCATACATTTATATATAACCTTTCATTTTTTATGTTTATGGTTTTGCAATATTAAATGTCCATATTAAGTTAAATAATTTCATTCATTTTTTAAAATATTTTGTACAATATTTTACAGCTTTTAATTGCTTTAATTTTTATGTTTTCATCTTAATCTTTCTAGTCTCGAACTTTAGATTCTGATAATATTATACTATTCAAAATTTTTGACTGATACATTTAATCAATTTTCTTTATATATATATAAACCTAAATATAACTTGTTATATATGAACATACAAGAACAAAGTAAACAAGACATATCAAAATGCAATTCATAAACTAAAAATTCATTAATTAAATAAAATAACCAAATCTAAAATAAAATCTAAAAAATTGAAAATACTATAGATACTAAGAGCAAAAGGTAAGTTTGAACATTTAAATGTTAACATGTAAATGAACTCTGTTGCTATCAAAACTATTGAAAAAAAGGCAATCCAAACATATGGAATGTTTCCATATTATGACACATATACTGTTGTATTATCCTTACTGTACGAAATTTAAATGATTTAGTACAGTAAGGAATTTAATTTCTTACTGTACTAAATCATTTGATTTCGTGTTATTCCCATTGACTTACGTAAAATATGACCGATTTAAAATAAAAGAATTTGTGTCAGAGTTATATTCCAACAGGTAGAAAGGGTGCTTCTCATAAATTTGATGTCTCTCACCTTGGGATATTATCATTGCTATGCAATGAGTCAAACAAAATTTTGCGAATAAAATAAACTTGTTTTGATATGAAGCTGCACTCAATTTAGAAGGATACACTTTCAGAAAAGTTACTGTAATAAATTTACTACTGAAAGGTAGCATTAGCTA
This sequence comes from Araneus ventricosus, assembly GCA_013235015.1. Lineage (NCBI taxonomy): Eukaryota > Metazoa > Arthropoda > Arachnida > Araneae > Araneidae > Araneus > Araneus ventricosus. Next base: position 81,895 of record BGPR01004599.1, on the reverse strand, counting down.
ACAAAATTTAAGATTCGACTTGAAAAATGAAATAAAATATGGCAGTGGATGCCATACTTCTGAATCTGTCCCAATACAAAGTGTTTACCTGCCATAACAAGCGAGGCATAACGATGTCTGAAATCAATGGATATTTACTTTAAAAATATTTAGAACTGTTTCCGACCGGAATACTTTGTCCTAATACACGATGTTGCGTTCGTTAGCTAACAAATGAGCAGCATGATATTTGTTTAGGAAAAGGAACGTTGCTTTTAATTTATTTTGAATGTTCGTATTCATTGAATATATATGATTTTTAATACTTAATTTAAAAAATAAAGAAATACACTTGTTAAAGACTCGTTTCATGAAGAAACTTAAACTTTTGAATTTTTTTCTAGGTAAGGAATGACGGATTCAAAACGTGAAATATTTTTAATCTTCAGTGAGACGCAATAAAAAATATCGAATATCGCTGGTAGTTAGCCCATCTGTCGCATTTCATAAAGGCCGTTTATTAGTATAAATCGAAATAACCTTTTTATTGAGAATAAAGCGAATAAAAGGATTCTAAAACAAATTTATGATTCTTAATCATTAGAAAACAATGCTTCTTTAAAATAAGGAATTTACAAAAGCGTTATCCCACAAGTGATCGAGTATTTTATTTTATCTGCATTAAAACTATATAAATCAAACAACAAAAATAATAACTTATAAAAAAAATAAAGGGAAAAAATCCTACGACAGAAATAATTTTTTAAACAAGTTATTTAGAACTGCATTTCTTTCTAGGAGGGTGTCTTTCATTTCAACAAGAATTAAAAATAAATTTGAATATAGGTCATAGAAGGCATTCATATTTAGAAAGTATTTTGACATTACTTTTAGTGGTGTAGAAATGCTATTTCCAACTTCTCAGGGGTTCTGAAGATAAAGCAAAAATCCAAAAATCTCCGAATACCTTTCAATATGATTCATATATTCTTTATTTATTAGAACGAGACCGAAATAGTTTCATCTTTTGTTGGAGATCTAAAGATACACGAATATCAATTCATGCGTGCTGAAATGTTAAATATCGTCGTTAACAAGCAACACCACCTATCTCAATTTTTTTTTTTAAATTTCAAAGAGGAAGAAAAAAAAAACTGTATTTTTCACAACCAGAAACGAATATCTTTAAATTTTGTTTACATTTGGTAGGAGCATACGGTCTCGTGTCTATATCAGATATTGGTATTAAATATTCGTTATTGGTTGGGGAAAATTCAGTTTTTTCTTCCTCTTACAAATTTCAAATGTTGCTTATTAAGCGACTATACATATATAATTTTGCTGTCTGCAAAATAATACATAAAACGATAAAACTATAAGCTCATGAAAATTTTGAATTGTACAGTAGTCTCTCAGTAATCCCGGAGATATTATTTCACAAGACTGCCAGATTTATAAAATCACGGGTTAGTGGATATTCATTTTGAAAAAAAAACACGTTTTAATAGCAAAGCCTATGTTTATCGCACAAAATATTCCAAATTTTGCGGAAAATAATTCTAACAATTATTGCAAAACGAGAGGCAGAGTTTACGTTGCCCCAAGGTGACTTACTTCTGCATGCAGTGATTTGTTTTCTCTTGAACGCTCCACACTCACTGTACTGAAAACGCCGAATTGCTGGAGGGATCGGATTAACGAAGAGTCGGGTTATAGAGAGACCACTCGACTTTCATTAAATGATACATTTTTAGAAAAAGTACTTTTTTTTAATCCAAAAGCAAGATTTAAAGGTTGTCTTGTTTTTACGGCACTATTTATCGAAACGAAACCGAGTCTCGTGTTCAGTTTAGTTAGATTAGACTCTTGTCTTGATGTACACGAAAACTATTTTAGGGCCTCGTTATTTTGAACAATGGTGTGATGAGAAGGACGAAAACAGGAAACCCTTCTCCAAACTTCCACATCATGAAGATATTTCATCCCGAAGGATTTCATGTGTATCAACCCCACGAATCAGGTCTCGAATCCGTGGTCTTCCAATTCCGAAGCCGAGACTGCCATTAAGCTTCCGTGATTCTTATACCTCGCAGGAACAAAAATGTCTCGAATCCGTGACCCTCTATTCCGAAGCTGAGACTTCCATTAAATCTACGCGTTTTTTCAGCCGCGCAGGAACGAAAACAACAACAAAACACTATTTACAGATAACATAATTTGAATTTAATCGAAAATGAAGCAAATAATAATAAGAAATTTTTTACTGCGAGTTATTTTTTATTTGTTTTACTTTCATTTTTCATTAACATTTGAATGAATTTAACTGGATCGATTTAATGTATGGATTTAGAAATAACTAAAATTCACTTATATTTACCTTTAAATTTTTACCTTCTACCATAATTTCTTTATCACTTTTATATTTATCTTTAGAATCCCGAAGTCGTTGGACTTTAAACTCTGATCGACGTAATCAGAGGTCTGCTACATATTTGCTCAAACGTCGATGAACTCCGACTCCAAAATTAGATTCATTCATAATAAATATGAGTTAGAGATGCTCCTATGAATTCAGCACAACGGGAGACGACTTTATTACCTCGGCTATTCTGATGTGTGATTAAATTGTGATTCGGTACCAAAATATTTACTCAAGATGGTCTTACCGTCTGGTCTGAAATTAATCGAACCGAGGAGACTGAGTTAATACTAAAGTAAACCACGAGTCAGGATGACGATTGTGACAGCGATATTTTTTTCCAATACGGAAGATAGAGTTAAAAAATGAAACATATTAATATTTTATCCTCAGAGACAAACTGGTAGCGTGACGTGTGAGTTTCAATATAAATATCTCTGTTTAAGACCAGACTTAATAAAGTTTGAGTTTGTGTAAATTAAAGTGTCAATTTCCATAAAAATAACAGCGATCTATTCGTAATATCTATCTTTAAAGAAAATAAAGAATACTAGAGTAGAGATCTTAAAATAACTTTCTGTAAAAACACACCTCTAGCAATCTTACGTTTGGATAAATTGAGATGAAATTTGACACTTAAGTTGACGTTTCTGCCTCGAAAGTGATTTAGAAATATCATTTTCAAGCGAAGAGGTAACAGTCTGGTGCTGAAACATATTTTTTTCTTGTTTTGTTAAAGAAGCTGAGCAGTCAGTGAAATTTTGTAATAAAAATACTGCAAAAGACTAGAATATTAAACTGGCATATTAATTATTTTTTATGCCCCGGGAACTTATATTGTGTTTTGGAGATTGATTCGATCATGTTTAAATTAAAAATGTGTATATTGGCACAAGAATCACTATACATTTTTGTTTGTGTAGTGTTTGGCGTATTCAAATAGCTAACATGTTGTAGCTAAGCATATGACTTGAAACGTTAAGCTTTATATTTCGGGGATCCAAATCCGAAGAATTCCTCTAAATGCGGGCCTTCTCTCAGAAAAAAATTGAAGGTACTTTTTCCCTTCTTTTTGTGATATTTGTTGAAAAGGCTCTTTTCGCTTTCGACCACCTGTAGCGTTAATGGTTCATCTGTACCCTCAACACTTCCGAAGGATGCTTCTTTTGAAGGGAAATCGCCAAAACATGACCAAAAAAACTCAATAGCTCCAGCAATGACAAATAACATCTGTTGGCGGAAATATCTTGACCCTATGCGTTGAGGCACAATAGGGAGGAATTTTATGGAGGAATCGGGGGACAGTTGAAAATTTTACCTGGAGGATTGAAATCCTAAATTTTTACTGGTACAGCAGTTGTACCGACCCGCAAGAAAAGATGGAAAAGTTCTGGCCCAATAGTTGTACCTTCCTTAAAAAATTCTGCACGAGAAGTGTCAGAGCTGGCAGTGAGCAAAATATATTGAATCAAACCACATAAAGAAAGCTGGTTGAAAATGTCGGTGTTGATTATAAAACTTTTGCGTTTCTACCATCAACAGCGTTTGTATACTGACAGTAATTGGGCTTTTGATTTTTTCGTGGATGAGTCAAGAATCAGCTTAAAAAATTGAAAACTATCTCCAGTTCCTCTATATAAAAACCGGCAACAGAGCATGCTACGAGATTCCTTCTCTAAAAAAGATCGTTATCAAAGGTCGTGTGCGCCTTAGTACTTGTTCCGTTGAAGTTCTGTAGCCTTAAGCACTTTCGAAATCAGAACCTACATTCATATATGCGAAATTTTTGAGAATCGGTTGACCCACACTCATTGCTCACAGATAAAAATTTCCTTTGCTACAGGTAAGGCCTACTATACGATTATCTTGAAATGAAAGCTATTCGTCGAATGAACTAGACCGGTAATGCATTTTGAAATTCATTATCAAGAATCTTAAAAATTCCTCCTACTTTTCGAGAATTAGTTGACCCCCACTTATTGGTTATAGCCGATAATGCTCTTTCCTACAGCGTAGGCCTAATAAACGACTATCTTTAAATGAAACTTTTTCATCAAATGGACTAGACAGCTAACGTATCTTCCATCTTCAATTTCAATGTCAAGAATTTCTTAGAAAACTCGCAAACTTTGATAAAGTTCCATATGTAAAAGAATTTTATGAACTTTATTTTTCCTTTCGCCAACTGTGGGTAATGCAAGAAATTCATCTAGTCTGAGACATCTAATCAATTTTTGGTAGTTTGGAAAATTGATAACCGTACAGGTGTGATTTTAATTTGTTTATAGTACCTAAATAATTAGGTTAGCACAAAATAGCTCTGATATAAAATGGAACCTTACAAAAGCTGTGCTTGAACGAGTAATTGTTGGTCCAAATCGACTATTTCAGTTGTGAGGCGAAAAACACAAAGTAAAGAAAAATTTTATAAAAACCATTACTGGGTAAGTAATAAATTCCGGAACGAAGAAGAGTACCTAGATTTGGAAAATAACCTAGGGTACTTACCTAAGTTAAAAGTAATGACTCTCAGCTCAAATCTATATAAAAAAGAGCACTAGGAATGTTCTTACAGATTTTTCTTTTCGAAGCCATTTTAATTTGCGGCGGAACCCTACCAACGATCGAAAAAGAGGGAAAATTCCTCCAATGAAGCAGGAGCCCAGGATATCCGTCCTCTGGATCTTTTTATAATGACTTAAGAGACAGGTACTTGGACTCAACTTTCATTTGGAGGGAGGACAGGTTATTAAACTGAGGATGATAGCGTCCATTACTATTCAAGGAGTGTACCTAGAATGACGTTCTGGAGGGGAAATGTGCCCCTCCTTTTGATAAAGGTAGGTTCTTCTACCCCCCATATTCATTTCATTTCATTGAAGACAGCGATTTCTTTTTCTTTCGCATCCTATATTTTTCCGAAGGCACGGGGAAACCATTTGGAGCTTTATCTTCGGAAAACGACTTTCCTTTTTGTTTTAATCCTTCGATGATCAGGTCTCATATACTGAGCGCTGCTCCGGTATTTCTCGATTGGCGATAAGTTATATGGGAGGAAAAATCAGGCAAAGTATATTATCAAATTTTTCTTTTAAAATATTTCTAACGTTTAGATTTCTATTATTGCTATGTAGTGTTCTGAAATTAGCAGTATAAAAGTCATTAACATAAAATCTAGAGTATTAAATGCGAAAATAATGTATTCCCTGTCACCGAATTTCAGCTTAGATTGTCTCTTAACTCTTTCGGCTCTAACAGGCATACTTGCCGGAAATTAGACTTCATTCCCTATTGGGTAACATAGGGAATTACATCTTTTTAAACTTTACATTTTTACTAACTTAACTAATTTTTTTAACATTTTATCTAAACTACTTTTCATAGTTAAATTCATAGCAAAAGTCGGGTCGAAAGGGTTAAGTAGAAAATATATATAGTTCGCGCGACAGGACTCTTTTTCCTTTAAATAAAATGAAGCTCTAATAACTTCTAGTTCTGATTCTGTGGACAATATAGCAATTTTTTTTTGTAAAATTATAAATGCACTATAAATAAAGATGCCCCTATTAAGTACAAGATGCCCTTCAATATTCATACCATTTCTTTACGATGTTGTGCGGCATTCAGAATATCGTAACAACAACGTGGAAACACCGTAGAATATCTCGTGCTGATAGGGACTAATGATTTCATTATGAAGACTCAGAGACATTTACGTTTTTATCTGTTCTTCATTTGCTGCACTAATGTAGAAGCAATTTTTGGGTATATGGTAATGAATTGAAATGGATTCTGTTTCTGTTCCAACAACACGTAGTTTCTCACCATAAAATAATGCCGCTTATATCGAGAATTTGGAAACATTGTAAAGAATCTTGTCTCAGATAACCTAGTTCTTCGAAACAGTTATTTACTATATCAAAAAAGACAATTATTGCTGAATTTTATATGAGAGGTATTCGAGGATGGGAAGTCAGGATGTCCAATGCTTTCGTCTAATATTCTGGCCCAGCTGCATAATAATGGGGATCCTCGCTGTCGGATACCTCCTAAATGCAGGCATGAAGTCGCTTGAGGTACTTGATATGAATGGGGCTCATTTTACTTAAGAGTTGTAGGTAGTAGTTTATTTTGCTAAGTTGCAGGTATGTATTCTTAACATGGAATGGCAACACAGAATTTAAAATGGAACAGGAATTTTAAATGGATAGTTGCCCTCAATGGTAGATATTTTATGATTAAACGAAAGTATTAGAATATTCTCTACACTAATTTTCAAAACGCTTACAGCGACATTAAAAATATAATAAAATTTTAAATAGAATCAAAATAAAATAGTGATTCTAGTTTCAAATCCTTACCAATTCTCTTACTGACAGACGAAAGAAAAAACGGACTCGAGTAGAACAGATGCCAGAAAATCTTTCGGGTAGATTTTTCTTTCGAATACTTCCCGCAAAATCACTGTGATCAGCTTCAGTAAAATTCATTGAAGCACAAATCAAAATATAATGAAAACGTTATAAAACCTTTGATAGAGAGTCTAAATTTATTTTCGAACAAATTATCTTGAATTTCAGACAAAAATTTCGTAAATTTAGTTAGCATTTCTGAATAGTTATTGATATGTAAAACAATGATTAAAAGTACATTTTCGAACAGATGAATTTCTTTAAAAGACAAATCAAAATGTATAATTAAGATCATTATATGCAATATTGTCTCCCTATTAATTTAGTTGTACCTCAGTTCTAGTAAAGAGTTTAAGCTACAGCAATGAGAGACGAAGACCGTAAATGGAGCTGTAAGACATATTATTGCTCCGCTTTCTGAGCAGAATTTGGTTGAACGCAGAATTTCAGGTGCTCATTAACTCTGCGAATCTTCAAATTATTCAGAGACATTGTCAATCATTCACTGTCAAGGACGAGGCAGACGGCAGACATCTTGTTAAATCCTGCAATCTCACGCCTCAATGCTTTAGAAATCTCTTTCGTATACGGGGGTGTTATACGCTGAACGGATCTTTAAGTTAGGCACAAGATCATTATCACAGTAGATTCCTAGAAGAGGTTAGGGATTCTACTACTGTTTTGAAGTCGGACCGTTAAATAATATATAGAAAACTTTTTCAGAAATCAATCTAAAATGCGAAGGATGCGTTAATATATTTTTACGAATGGTATGTTGCATGATGAATGGCAATGTCTAATAATATTGATGAACAGGAAAATTTTAAGAATGACTAAGTCGTCTTGAAAATAGATGGGTAAGTACGTTGAAAGGAAATTTTTCAAAAATTGCAGTTTTAAATTGGCACTGTGGGCAGTGGTGTAGTAAATATGGATGAGGGAGCAAGTGTGTATATTTGCCCATACCGGAGGCCAGGATAGTGCAGAGAAATACATACTTTTGTATTTATTTCAGTATTTAAAGTCAAAACTGATTATGGGCGGAGCACAAAAAATACAATGACGCTTTTGTAATTTTCTCTTGATATGGCACTGAATTTGGACGTTGCTAAAGAAATTGTGATTTTAAAACTTTCCGTGATATGTTGTGAATGATGGCCAATGGTATTAGGGAAACGCACGGATAAGAATATTTTTCCACAAACAAAATTTTCAAAACAATAATATGAGTACTGTGAAATGAGCTTTTGGATGGCTATAGTATAGTTCAAAACTACCGATATATGAGAAGTTGGGTTTTTGTTTTTTTGCCTTATAAGAATGAAAAAAGGGTTGAGAAAAAAAATGTTTTCTCGGACACAGAATAGCGTTCCATGTTTCATATATCTGCTAAAACGTTTGCTATAGACTTAGTTCGTTTAGTTTAGTTATATTAAAGCCCCCTTTTGAACGCAACACGAGGGCTATATTGGGACGGACCTCGTAATTTTGAACCATGGTCAGATGACGAGGACGACGCCTGAGCTGGCACCCCTCTCCAAACTTCCGCGTCACACCAACGGGAGGACGTTTGACCCTCTACGTATGATTTAGCGTGCAATGGGCCCAATAAAAGACGGATCTTCAGTAGAATCGGGTTTCGAACCTGGAACCCTCTGGTTCTAACCGCGGCCTTTGCTATAGACAATCGCTTAGTTCTTGATATGCCCAAGTCTGTTTTGCTTTATTGGCCGTTTTCAAACTATATGAGGAATACTTTGAGATGACTTCGTAATTTTGACACTTAGGCACCCCACTCTCCAACATTCCATGACTCAAAAACGAGAGAATACTTGACACTCAGTGGCATATTTAATGAGCATCAGACCCGTTAACACGGAAGGACTTTCACAGAACCGTATATCAAATCTGATATTTATCTCTCCGAAGCAGTGGCTCTACTATCAGGTCAATCTTTTAGGATAAAAGAAGATCATGTTCTCCTATGGGAAAAATGCTGCAGGGCGTAGTAGAATAATTTATAATAACCATGTTTTACCATTAATTAGCATTCGAGTTTCTTTATAAATTTTCAGCTGAATTTTTTATTGTAAATTTAACATTTATTAATTAAACTCAGTGAAATAACCTAACTCAACTTGATTTCTGTTTTCTGTGAATTTTTATTCTGCTGACGGCAATCAGAAAATAGAAATATAGCTTGAATATTTGGTATTAAATTCTGAAACAAATTTGCGGTGGTCTGGTGGCAAGGGTTCGAGTTCGGGACCGGAGGATTCCAGCTTCGAAAACTCATTCCACCAACGATTTATCATGCATGTCGACCTGGTGCAAGTTAAATCGTACGTCGAGGGTTAAACGCCTTTTCGCTGGTGCGGAGTGGAAGTTTGGAGTGGGAGTTGTGACTCACGTAACTTCCTCGCAATCTGACCACTGTTCAAAATGATGAGGTTCGTCCCAAAACAGCCCTTTGAATTGAAACGGTTCTGTAATATTTTATACCCTGAAACGAAGGTAATCTAAACCTCACCAAACCTAAAAAGTGACTTTCATGCATTTCCTTCCTGTTTTCACTACAAATAAGTATCTTAGTAAGGACTAAAAACCCGTTTAACTAAATACCTTGTTGAAATTTCTTTAAGAGTAGGTTGCTGTTTAAGGTTTTAGGTTGTTGAAGGTTTACTGTTACCGTATAAATATGATTAAGAGTACAATCGTACAAAAAAGACGCGATTTTATTTTTAAATTTTTTTTGCTCAAATTTAACATTTTTTTAAAAATAAAAACGAGTTGTCGACAGTTCAACACTTAATTCCAACTAAAAATGAAAAGATATTGATTCTTTTTTTTTGCTTTATTTTTTGTCATTTTATATTTTACTCCCTTTTTGTAATTCAACTAAAAGTGTCATGCACAATATAATTCTATTGGTTCCGCGACACCATGTTGTGTTCTAAATAAGGTAACTCCTTATGCAAAATGATTTAAATATTAGGAAGTTTTTTTGTAAAATTTCCTAATGTTCAGGAGTGGTTCGCTCCAACAGGGCTGTAGAACTGAAGTCACCCTCGTAATTATTTCACTTTTTTCTTTTATAGTAACATTTATCTATATTTCCGTGCCGAAATTTCGATGATCTTGGGTGTGGTGCTTCGTTGGTTTCTGCTTCGATGAATGGTTTAGTTTCGATGATCAATTAAAGATAAAAATTATTTTTAAGCACTTCTTTTAACGGCAGTTCTATTGAGTAAACCATGCTCATTCCGTAAAACTTTGAATCGGATACTCGCGTGCGAAGCGATGAAGAGCGGTTCCTTATTGCAGCTCAGAAATCATTTAATGTGAATGTCAGAAAGATGTATAAACAAACGCAAATACACTACCTCTCCCCCTCCAAAAAATCCAGAGCTTTTGGTGCTCTAGATCTAAGCAGTCTTTCTAAGGGGTCTATTCTGGTACCTCCGGTTGGGGGGGGGGGCGGCACTTTTCCCGGCCGTTAACAACGGAACAAGTGACGTCTCCCAACCCAACCGGAGGTACCAGAATAGACCCCTATATCGTAGAGAAAATAAGAAATTTCTTCACTATATTTTGCAGCACTACTTGTTTTTAAATTGTCGAGCCGGCACTGATGATATCACTGAATTGCTTAAGTAATTACAGCGATTATTTGTAAAACAATTACCCATTCATGTTTGTAACGTAGAAAACCAAATTACCAGATAGCTATTTTGGAGAAAATTAGGAAATATACGAATTTGAAAATTCTATGTTTCTTTTTGATAATTCAAAAATGTTCAACATGTTTAAAATTTTTACTAAGAATAAAACATTTATTTTTTCGGATAATATTTTTGAAGATAATCTCTTAGACCATTTTGAATAATTTGTGTATGTATCAAACCAGAATTTTGAATGAAATCAATTACCTATTCTCCGCTGCTGACAATTTATCTCATACGCTAAGAAATTTACAGAAGTCATACATAAATTACCCTCAGCAGATAATAGGTATTCATTTATCTCATAAGCAGAAAAATTTGCAAAATGCATGCTGAAACGAATTTCATATCATCTGCTGTTGACGATTTATCTCAAACACAGAGATCTTTCTCAAGTAAGGTATTTCTGATTAGCCTGTTACATTCTGTTCTTTCACCCTGTTATCGCTTGTAAATATATTTCTTCAAGAGGGATAGTTGTTTTCCCCGTTAGGAATATCTTCCCTTTATAATAACTGTTTTGAAGTGCAGCAGCTCATAACACTCTTGAAGCCATCTATATAATGTCTTTGAATGTGTTCATCCTGGTTATATTCTTATCTGCAGATGAAACATTGTTGATTCCGGGTTCTCTGCTCTATTCTGCGACAGTTTTGATACAGCGGCCTCCCTTCGTTTGCATAAAAATAAGATATGAATCGGTTTGCCGATAGAGTGAATGGAATGTAAATAATTTTAAAAATAAATTTTTATAAGATTTAGTTTATTCAAATTAACAATTTATTAATAAAACTTCAATTTTTACTGTCTAAAAATCATGCAAATTGAATACAGAATTCTTTTATTTATACTAGAATGAAAAATTCAGTCTCTTTTCTTTGCAATTTGTGAATTTCGCTTGATGTACACAAGGACTTTAAATTCTTTTATATTTGTGCAACCAACTATGAAAAGTTCTTTGTCACGGTTTTTTTTTGATAAAGGAAAGTAATAATCCTCCATTGCTAATTAAATATTAGTTAAAAATAAGAAGTTGACATGTGATGATAATGTAGCATGTAACATGGAAATTATCATAAAAAAGCGTAAAAAGAAAAGATACAACTTCATGCAGCCGGTTTTTTTATTTGCCGAAATACGTTTCCTCAACCAACGCATTTCATTTTTATGCCATCTTTCTTGGAGAAAGAAAAGGTCCAATTAATATTTCAGCGATACGGTATTTAATTCATTTCTTTGAAGCCAAGTATGAATTTCTGAGAAATGGGAAGACAATGGCAAAAGCAAAAAAAGTGAAATATTTCGAAAAAAGAAATAAATATGGAATAAAAAGTGTAAAACTAGGACTCAATTTGGTTTGATTAATTTGTCTGCCATAGTTGTAGGTTTAAAAAAAAATTTCTTCGCAAAAACAGTTTAAAAGATCATGTTGAGAATTTTATTATTTTTTAAAATTACTGTTGGAGACCCAAAGCTAAACTTTAATGACTGACGGCAGAGATAATTTATAAAGGTGTTTTCAAACGTTTACAAAAATTACTTTGAAAAATGGAAAATAGAACGAAATATTGAAACCAAATTTCAGACTGGTTTCAATATTTCATGTATTGGAAATTCATGTTTTTCTTTTCCTTCTCTCCTTTTTATTGAAAAAATTGGATAAAATATCTTAGTTTGAAATCATTATGAAAATGTTGAATTTATTAGCAATAAATCTTACTTTGTTTCATTTTGATTATTACATATTGAAAATGAATTTAATACAGCCCAGTGAAAAATAAAATAATTTCAGATCCGAATTAATATTTTAATGATAAAATTAATATTTTGACAACACTTTTTACCTCTGTTGTCTTCGAAAAAGAACCTGTGCTCGACTTTAATTATTTGACTCTAAATTATATTTTACAATTCTTTGTAAATACATATGGAAATATGTTCACATTCGTTTATAAAAATATATTTCTAATTTGTAAAGAAATCAAAATGTGTATTTCCTTCAAGAAAAATATACTTTATTGGTCATAAAAATGAATGAATTCAAAATTTGTTAAACGAATTTTGTTTTACTTTGTTTATGTTATATCTCATTTGTGTTGACAAATAAATAAAATTGTAGTTCCACAAATTCTGAAGCCAATAAGACTCAATTGTCGCCTGCTATCATTTTATTGGTTCTTTTCCTCAGGCAAACTCATATTCTAAACAAATAATAATTTGCAGCGTAAGTATTCGTCACTCTGCTACAACAGCTGCACTGAATAATTTTGATTTTTTTTTTGAAGCAGAATTATTCAGTGAGTTTCCATTCGGCTGTGTTGTTAATTAAGCTGGAATTTGCCTTGGAATCCTCCAAAGCAATGTAGAAAGATACAAAAAGTGGTTGAACCAGGAATGACAGATTTTTTTCCGAAAAGAGGAAACATTATTTGAACTCGGTTTTGCAACCTTAAAGGACATGCAAGTGACTCGTTAGAGTAATTGTTCTGGAAAATTCAATTAATATAATGTATGGATGGATGCATTCTTCGAGGGAAGAGCGAGAAGAACAGCGAGTAAAAAGATTAAAATTAAATTTTGACTGAGATACTTTTAACAAGCAGTGGATATCCGAAGCAGCAAAGTGTATGAACTTTTGAAGGATGCATTTGTGCGAGGTTTTTTTTCCTAACGGAGCATTAAAAAGAAGCTTAAAAAATTTTAATCAAATCAAAAAGAATTCTGAAATATGTTGTCATAAGAGAAAAGGCCTTGCTTTTTGTTTAGGAAAGCTTCTATTATAAATACTTCTGTTTCCTAAAATGCTATAAGTTGCACAGGGTTGTTATAATTAAACTTCGCCTATTCAGAAGGCCTTGGAAGGCTAAGGGAATCATAAACGAATTACTCCGACCAGCCTAGGTATGCGGATAACTTGAAAGATTCGACCTTAGCTACATTTAATCGGGTACTGTGGCCCTCGCATAACAGCCCTTATTACGAGCTGCTTATGCGACGGCCCTCAGACAATGGTACGACCCGTCATCGGTGGGGGGTAATTCAAACCCCACCATTATTATATCCCAGCTGGGAGTGAGACTCTGCTTACTTATACGGCAGGTTCTCCTCCCCACATTTGAGGTGCCCCTTAAGTGGGAATAAGGGTAAAGAAAAATGAAAAACAATTTATTATTTTCGTCAAAAATGCGCCATTATCGAACCCGAATTTTGCAGATTTATTTATTACTAAAGCAAAATTGAATAGTTCATTAGATTTTTTTTTAAATTTAACTAAGAGGACTGCTGAAAATTTGCCTCTGAGCGTACAGTCTTTTTTTGTTCAAAATACCGTTCTTTATAGGTTTTCTTCTTTTTGTTTAAGATTTCACTAAGATATAGTACAAGTGATGTGCTCCATAAAAACCGAAAATTAAACCAAAAAAAGTATAACAACCCTATATGCCATAACGCAAAAACAGGGTAATTTTTCTTCAATTTTCATGACTTCAGAAGGAATTTCGAGTCTATTTCATTGTACTTCTCTAAAGAAAACCCGCTTTTCTGATTTCTGCGATGTTGAGTGATTACTAGAGAAACGCGCTGCATCAAAATTTGGATCATACAGTAATTTAATAATCAATCATGATTTTTCGAAATTTTAGTGCAGTTACCTCATAGGTGGGTATTTTTGCACTGGTTTCTTTCAGCATATTTCAAAAGCAAATTCACTGGATGCAATTTTGGATATATTTATTCAAAACTCGGGTGGAAATATAAAAGAAAAATAATTACCTGATTATAATTATCAATTTTACACCATTGTATCCGGTGAAATCAGGATGGCGTTTTAGAAATCCTTTTATCCAATTATTGCCGGATGAGTTATTAATATATCTATCTATTACCACACCTTCTTAACATAAGCGTTTATTATCATTATGAGATCTATACTATTGACAGGAAAACAGAAGCGAATGAACTAGGCTACACGTTACAACAGTCTTTTTCCTTCTCATTTTAGAAAACCAGGGGATTTCCATGTTTCCTAGATGAATTAGGTTTTCTTGTAAGAAAATATTCACTTGGGGTACCAAAAAATGTTACTGCATCTTTAAGAATACCCTAAACGTGTGGAATGGCGTTAAATCAAGCTTCTAAGGACTCTGGAGAGAACTCCATATACTTACAAGTCCCTAACTTTCTTTTATACACCCTGGGCATATCTGAAGCTAAAGCAAACTTTTTTTTCTTATTATTTATTACAAAAATAAATTAAAACACTAACTGGGGTCGATTTTTACGGCAAATTTCCATGGTGAAAAGAATCCCTCCTTTTGGGTGCAAAGTTACCCCAGGTCAGAAAAAAATTAGTTAGAACTTAAATAAAAAATATAATTGGCATCCAAAGCAACAAAATGAAAGCTAGGTTTATTATCTTTCACATTTAAATGCACTACCTCCAGAAATATCACACTTTCTGCACTAGTGACAGATTTTTCAGCAATAAAATTTTAGCTGAAAAATTGGCTCATTTTCTCTTCATTCTGCAATCCCCTGAATGATTGTCATATACATTTGTGGAATGAAATACACTAGTAATTGTTGCCAAGAAGCTAGAAAAGAAATCTCAATCCCGTACCCATAATCAGTTCTATCATAGATCTCTATTTTAATTTTCACAAAAATTTTATACTGGTGCAAAGTAACCCCTATTTTACGGTTTCTATTATTATTTTCTTTATTGTAACAAGTGTAGTGACGTGAAATTCCTGTTTCACAAAAATTCTTTATTCGTACGGAAAATCAAACTTTTATTGTAAAAAGGGCTTTTTTTGGTATGTTTAAATATGTTATTCAATCAATTATAGGGATATTTCCATGCTTTATTTAAGTTAAAATTAGGATTAATGTCATATTTACAACTTTCAAATAAAATTGTTTGTCCCAAAAGTACTTCATAAATAAGCAAAAGAACAGACTTGCCTTATGTTATCTTAGGTTGTATCTAAAATGATCCATCTAGCATGCTTAAATGTATCCGTTATTTTTCCTTATATTCAAACAAATGCTGATTGAAGGAGAATTGTTGCTACTTTTTAGTCGATTTCCCTTCGGCTGTTGCATTAATGAGACTAAAAATTTGCATTAGAATCCTTATGAGACATCGGAACTAACAGAAAGTAAAAAGATACGAAAAGTGGCTCAATAACGATGACTTACTTTTTTATAGAAATTTAATAGTTTTTGAATTAAGCATTTCACCGTTGAAATACATGCAAAGTTCTTCGTCAAATTAATTGTTTTGGAAAATTTCATAAATATAAAACTTAGTTGAATAAATTCTTCGAGAGAAGAGCAAGAAAATCAGTTAAGAATCTAATTAAAAATTTTGAACTCTAATTTTGACTCGGATACTTTTGATAAATAGTAGGAACCTTGAGAAGCAAAGTAAATGAAACTTTCAAGCAGAGGAAATATTTATATGATCCTTTCTTCTACCACAATATTAAATTTAAAAACATATTTAATCGAATGAAAGAGACTTCAAAATATTTGATAAAGCCCGAAAACCTCGTTCTAGACACTCAGGAGTTCTGAAGATAAATATTTCCAATTGATAACCCATTTTCAACTATGCATTTAACCCTTAGATGCACGATTTTTTAAATTTTAAAATAAAGTTTTTGGCATGGGAAGGTCACATATAACAACAGAAAAATACACAAAAAAAATCAAATTAGAACTGTGATATTATTAAATTGAATTTAATAAACGTCTCAAATCACTATTTCTTTTTTTTGTAAAACAATAAAAAAGTATTTTAAAAGTAATATCAAACGGTAAAAACCTGTAGAAGCAATTGATGAAACCACCAAAGGTGAAAAATCCTTTTAAATGCTAAAAACTGTGTAAATCTGTCATTAGGTGTATTAGGAATTATGTATCAGAAATGACTTATCACAGACTTATCAATAGGACCTGTGCTGTCCATAGAAAATGGAACGAATGATTATTATCCGGTCTCTCATGATGTTTCCAGTCTGATACAGCGTGTACGAGTGGACAAAAAATTTCTATTCATTATTAACATGAAAATAAATCATGTATCAAATTTGATACAGTATGCAGTGAAGGGTTAATACACAGGGCGGTCATAAAATTATTGAACCCATTTCAAAAATTAATTTTAAAAAAACCCAATTATGCTACAACTACGGTTTTTTAAAAATGAGAGCTCATTTTAAAAAGTTTTCTTAAGTTTGGTATCGCGCTGTTACCTATCTGGGTCCAATAATTTACGGCCACAAATTATTGGACATCTCCCATTTTTGAGAGCTATTATCTGCGAAACTACTAAAACTAGAAGAAAAATAAAAAGTTCTTGTAGGGAATATTAGGGCCTTTAATTTGTTAAATCAATTGTAATTCAAAAACTGAATAGTTTTCGAGATATTCAAGAAAAATTAAAAAAGGAAACTAGAAAACGCGAATCGCCTTCTGCTTATCGGTAGCCATTGCGTATGGAAATCTCTCCCTGTAGAAGATTTATAACGCCGTAATGGTACGCTACCTGTCTGAAAAAAATTTATTTGCTCTCATTTACAATAAAAAACACAGTTCTAGCATTAATAGTTTTTTTTATTAATTTTTGAAATGGATCTAATAATTTATGACTACCTTGTACTATTATTATCTTTATATTTAATGAGCGAAATTATATCGAGCACTTGGAAAGTAAAATGCTTCGATATTGAAAATATAGCACAATGCAAGCAGTAATACAGGAGATTGATTAGATATAGTTTTTTCAAATCAGTTCCAAAAAATTGCAGGATACTTTGTATGGCATAGTAATTTAAAAAATCATAATTTCATTACCTGTATAAATTAAAATATGAATATAAAAGTAATAAGAATATTTAGATAAAAAATTTAACAGTTAAGCAGTAAGGAAGCAGTTCACACATTACCTGCAGATTACTTCGATAATCTTCTCATGACGAACTAGGCATTAAAGTAATGATAATGTCTTTGCTCGAATAACAGTAACACTTTTTAAGTTTTAAATTAATACCGAAACAAGCACAGTAATATTAGGTACAAATAAATGAAAATATATACACTTATTGATTAATGTTATAAATAATTCCATATAATAATCGGGAGTCTGTTAATAAAATGTTCTGACAATTGGTGAAGCAAAATAATATTTATTTATTGATTAATTTGCATTGATATTGTAAGTAAAAAATACTGAAAATTGTTGAAACGTAATGTTTTTAATGCGTTATTTGGTATCTAAATAATTTAGTTCGTAGAATCAATTTATCAACACAATAATTCATAGAAGTAATCAGTGAACAAAGTAGAATGCAGTTTAGGCGGTTTGAAAGCAGAATGATGTAATGGAGGGGTAGGAAAAGAAAAAGTGATAAAAACATTTGCTATTTATCGATACGTAATTAATATGAACATTAATTAATATGAACATTACCCGTGTAAAGTGTGGAAAATTCTTATTTTGTTGATGATTCTTCACTTTAAAGGGACAAGTCAGGTATTCAATGGATTAACTAAGTAATGTGCACGTTATCGGATTTCGACAACACATAAGCAACTTAAAAGAGCTTTCAATATTAGTTATTTTAATTTTCAATATTTAACCACTTAAGGATCGCATTTTTTTGCTATCTAATAAGATGACCTCTCCTGTTTTGGAAAGGGGCTGTCGTTTTCACTCATCCAAGAAGGCATAGCATACTTGAGATGCTTATGGATTCTACGTAATTTTTGTGTCAAATTCTAAAGCTAATTAATGATTAAATTTCAGTTTAAAAGCCTAAAAATGCGATAATTCGATGCCCGCCAATATGACGGGCGCAATTCTTAAGGGGTTCAAGAAATGGGACAGAACTCAGCGAAACTTATTCGAAGGGAAGTAATTAAAACTGGTATGAAAAGTTGGCCACCAATTAAAAAAGAATGACAACCATTTAATCAAATTTCGTGAAATTTCAGAAACAAATTGATTTTTGATAATAAAATTAATATATTTGTAAATGCCTTCTATAGATTAGAATAAAAGCAAGAGTGCGATTTTTGTTTCTTCCTATAACGTCTTCCATTAAGGCGTAGGCCTGCGATGGTATAGGTTCGGGGACCGAGGGCTCCAGGTTCGAAACCCGATTCCACTAAAGATCTGCCGTGTACTTTAAATATGAGTCGAGGGCCAAACGTTCTCCCGCTGTTGTGGTACCGAAGTTTGGAGAGGAGGGGTACCAGCTCAGGTGTCGTCCTCGTCATCTGACATAGGTTCAAAGTTACGAGGTCCTCCACAGAATAGCCCTCTTGTTGTTTGAAAACGGGACGTAAATAAAACTAAACCAAATCCACGCCTAAATTAAACAAGGCATATTTAAAAATATCTGCTTTATTCAATAAAGAGAAAAATGCCCACTGGTTCAAATAGAAAACAAATGACTACTACATTTTGGGATATGTACGATTTTTTTTGCCTTATAAAAATAAATCTGCAAATAAAATATCGATAAAGTAACAAATAAAACTGTTTAGTTTATGCTTCATTTGTATCACGTTTTCAATTAAATCTGCAGATGCATAACTGCTGAAGTCATCAAGACTCAATCTGTCATCTACGATCAATTTATTGGCTTTTCCCCCACACACTTATATTCTAAGCAAATGGTAATCGCAAGGCGAATTATTCGTTGCATTCGGTGGATTTGAATTCGGATGTGTAGTGAATTAGAATCCAATCAGCATTCGAATCTTCATAAGACAGCTGAAAAAACTACTCAAGATAAGAAAAGTAGTTCAATAAAGATGCGCAAGATACGGAAAGACACGATATTTTTCCGAGACGAAAACAAACCATATTTGAGCTTGTCGTTTCAGTGGTAAGAACATGCAAATTACTCGTTAGAGTAATTGTTCTGGAAAATTCAATTAATGTTATGCTTGGATGGAAGCATTTCTCCGAGATAAGAGCAAGAACAACGGCTGAGAAATAAACGGCGAATAAAAAGTTTAAAATTGAATTTTGATAAAGAAGCTCCTATCAAGTAGTTGAGAACCTGAGCAGCAAGTTAAATGAAATTTTCGAGTAGAGAATAAGCTCGCTTCAATCAAAATATTAAATTCTAACTGAAATATATTGATACATATGAAAGGAACATTGAAATATACATTAAGGAAAAAATATATTATTTCAGGCTTGAGAGAAAAATATTTTAAGTGAAAATGGCACTTCATGAAAGAATACATATTTTGCATTGTCTAAGTTTAACCTTTCAGCATAACAGTACTAATGAAATAAAATCAGTAATTTCTAAAAAGTTTCATTTTTATGTAGAAAGAATATTTAAGGGAAGTATAGCTACATATCAGAAGATGCACTGATTTAAATAAAATAATTTCATTTATTAACATTGTTTCATTTTTAATAAATAGTAAAATGTAATTATAAATCTTTTATTATGCCATTTATTTAAGCAGATATTTATTTCAACTGGCATAAATTCTTAAGCCTATTTTACTTAAAAATATTTTAGCTTTTCAGCAAAATATATGCACAGACATAGAGTTTTGTAAAAATGCTTTGTCTATTTTTTGACAGATGTGCTCCCATATGTTTTACAGTCATTTTAAGAAATTTTCCACCTGTATTACGAATATCAAGTGAAAATTCTTATTTTTATTTCTGAACAAATAAGCCTACTTATTTCAAAAGATACACAAAATATACTCATTAACATTTTTTATGCTGCGACAATTACATAGATCTTTCTTGCCTAAGAATATTCGTTGACTTTCCTTCTCCTTTCAAATAAAATAATAACAAAGGAATAATCATGAATCTATGGCATTTAATTCTTGTCTTATTCTGAGGATTAAAGGAACGATTTTGAAATATTTCTATTTTGAGAAAAAGAAATAAAAAATTATACAAAATGTGACAACAAACATGAAGATAGAGATTGCATTTTCTAGTAACACTTTTCAAAAGAGCAGAATAGAGGAAGAAATCTTTTCTGTTGAACATAAATGGAAACTACTTGAAGCTTAAAAGCGCAATATACAGAATGTTTACTAAAACTGAAAAGTGAAGTGTTTTGTTTCTATTTCCCGTAGAAGAAAATGCATTTCGACATGAAAATGCGGCCTAAAGGATTCAAAAGTACTGAAAAACTACGTTACTTTTAAGTAAATACCTCTTATAAAAATAAAAATTTCGTCACCAAAACGGTTTTTCCGATATATACGCCAAATTTCCTTTTTTACGATATATACCTTTAATCTAACAAGAACGGTATATTGTTCTGTATTGGTCATCTGATTAGCTACATCCTTTTCTTTGCCAAAAGGTTGAAAATAATCAATGTGCGTTCGTAAGATCCCATTTACAATACAATCTTTTCCCACTTAAGTGGGCACCTTAAGATTAGGGGATGAGAACCTGCCGTATAAGTAAGCAGAGTCTCCCTTCCCGGTGGGGTATAGTAATGGTGGTGTGGCTCTTAGGGCACATCCCCGATTGCTGGTTATACCCCAGTAAAAGGGGGGTTTGCGCATAGGTTGCTTGTATTGTTGGCTATTTTGCGTCGGCCACAGTGCCGGTATTTTCTTTCGCGGCGACAGTCTTTCAATAGTACCGGGATGCCTAGGCAGGGCCGGGAGTTTTCTTTGTGATTACAATGCAATCTTACAAGCCCCTGCCGAGGGAAACACCATGAGCATGTGGAAGAGAATTTGCAGATAAATAAGCGGCTTCTCGCTTCCCCTACGTGGTATAGCAATGGTGGTGTGGTTGTGTTGGCCACGCTTTTGATGACGTGCGTACCTCTTTTGGGAGGGGTTGGTGCATGAACCTGTGATGGCTATTTTGTTGCTGATCATAGTACCCGTGCGATCCTGTCATTCAGTATACCAGGACGCTAAGGCAGGACGGGGTTATCTTTCTGGTTACACTTATACTAGTTGTCCAAGATAGACTTATACTTTTAATTGCTTTAAAAAATGTTTTAAATGACACAAAAGTATATTTTATATGTATTAGTTAAGAAATTGCGAAGGCTAATTTTTGATACAGTCCCCTATTACTTTTAGTCATATCTAATAAATCATTCTTGACACATCAACATTACAAACAAAAAAAGGTTTCACTCTTCTGTTACTAACACTGACCGAGTTATGAGGCATTGGATTTCATTAATTCAAGTTAATGAGCAGTAGTCTCTTGCAAACGCCGCTTGTTAATCGGGGTATCTTCCTCAAGGAGGTCACTGAAATGGTCTAAAATAGTGATATTCAATGCTTCACAACTCTATCAGGTTTTGTCGCAGAAGAGCGGAGCTTTATTTTGGTTAAAATGTTAGTGTGTCAAGGATATCTTACTGAATATTACTATTAGGACCGGAGATCTGTGTAAAAATTTAGACTTATTGACTGTTTCAACTGCAGGCGTATTGAGCCAAACAATATAAAATGTAGAGGAATGTGGGGTAAAACCGGGTAGCTAAGGTTCGAAGGCCTGTTGGAGTTAAAATATTTGACATAGAGCTTGTAAAATATTATTCAAATATTAATTGTTTATCGGAGTACAATATATTTTTCTAGAAAAGTCACACTTTCATTACATTTCTTATCAATGATTTTTATATAAAAAAGTCAAACTACCCGGTGTTACATGTTAATGGGTACACATGTTAACGTTATGGGAAATCGATTTTCAGTGGAAAAGTTGCAAACATTCTTATTTTATATGACAATTTAAGAATATTAGTTACAAAATTTACATGCAAAGCAGTTATCTTCTTTCTCCGCGCCACTGAAGCTTTCGTGGGCACATCTAAGACAGATTTTACATTGGATAAACCCTTTTTCTTGATTTCAATTAGAAAATACAACATTAAAATATAAACAATCAACATCTGATGTGATTTTATTGTCTTAATCGGAAGAACCATCAAGAATGATTGCCCGGTCTTACGCCACTTGGAGAACCCGGTTTTACCCCGAGCGCACAGGTTATAAAAAACGAAATAGAACCGCGCAATTATTGGATTAAATCCTTATTATTTATTAAGGTGATAAACTTAGTAAACGTATAACAAGCTGGACTAAATATGTTTTTTAAAACTGTAATAATTTTAAAGTAAAGATAGTTTAAAATCAACCGAGCATTAGAGAGTTGACGTCTTATAAAACAAATAAACCTTCACAGATGCAGTGAATTCAACAGCTACAACGCACCACTATGACTGTTCCTTTTTCTTGGCCAGTAGAGTGTAATTCAGTATCTGTCTGCTAGATAGGAAAAATAATAGCGCCAGAATCAAGGGTACCCGGTTTTACCACACTCTCCCCTACTTTTTTACGTCATTTGAAGCATATTTTCAATTGGAAGTATATACCTATCGTTAATGGCTTAGAAATGAATTATTGGGCCATGATTAAATTGAATACCTTGTATACTTTATGGATTTCTTGATAGAATAAGAATAATTCATGAGAACATGGAGACCGGGGCACAGTGAACCTGGGGGTACAATGAACCACCCCCTATTATTTATTTCATTTATGTTTTTAAATGTTTCATATTTTGGCACATAGATGCCAGGTCTGTAGTGCTGAGAAAAACTTTAAAACCATATACCTAATGAAAATTAAGCCATATTATTCTTGACTGGTGTTTTGTAGTAGCTAAAATTAAATATTTTTTTCAAGCATGTTTTCTTTTCTGGATTAAAGAATTGTGATTCAGAAAACATTACTCTACACAATAAAAAGGTAAGATAATATATTATTATATTTAATGCAGCTAAAATAACTGAAAATAAAAATTCTTCTTTTTCATCAGTTTGTTGTCAAAGTTCCACATGGGGTACAATGGGCCACCCAAAACTGGGGCCCATGGTCCATCCAAAGTTCAGTATTCCATATGCTTTTAAAAGTCAGACATTATATAAGAATAATCAAATTGTTTTATTTTAATGAGTTAATTAACCATTGAATCATGTAGTGTACACATTTTGTGAGTGTAATCTATGTATTAACACTAATTAGGCACTGAAGGATAGTAAGCAAGATTTTACGTTATTTGTTTGAGATTTTTTTTTATAGAAAATTTATAAACATTCAGTAAATTTTTAATTCTTATATTTTAGTTATATTAAGGAAAAATTAAATAAAATAGCATGACTCTTTAAAAAAATAATGTACCTATTAGAATTTGTGTCTATGGATATTATACAAATATTAAGTATTAAATGATATAAAATTAATTAAAAAAGATGCTAATACTGTCCCATAAAAGCATTTTTATAGATGACCAATCTCTTGTAAATGTTTAAGATACTATGATGAATCTTCCAGAAGCTTCAACTTCTTGTGTAGTTGTAGGAGACTTTCAGTAACACAAAAATCTTTTAATGTGACGTTTGCTAACTTTAATATTCGTTAATGTTGCATTATATGTATGAACTGAAGCCATGAATAAACAAATATGATACATTTTATATTTTGTGTTATTGAAAAATGTACTGTATTAATATATTCTTAAAGATTTGCTGGTGGACCATAGTACCCCATGTGGACCATTGAACCCGGCCTTGGGGTACAATGGTCCACTTTGTCACTAGTTACTAAAAAATAAATATTAAAAAAGTATAGATAATTATGGATTTAGAGTGAGTGTAATATAAACCTTAATATGTAGAGAATGTGTATGCGTTTTTTCAAGCAAAAAAATCGGTTCTTTGAGAGTAAACATTCAAAATTTACAAATGTGGTCCATTGTACCCCTGTCCCCCCACTCCACATTTTAAATACATCGTCATTATGTAACTTTTATTAAAACTTGGTACAGTCATAATTTAAAGTTTCATTAACATTTACAGAAAACAAGTATTTGGAATATTCAGCATTAAATTGCATTATTTATTTAAGCAGTAAATGCAAAAATATATTTGTCGTGTGGAAGAGTTCAGAAGAAAAATTTGGGGTTGAGTGTTAATTCAGGAGAGGGTTTAGTTAATTAAAATTTAAAAAGCTGCGGATAAATGAAACAGACTTGCAAAATGTTTTCATGTGTATTCAAATCATTAAAATGGAATGTCAAGTGGACAAAACCAAGCATTTTCGACATCATTTGCTTTTTATTTTTAATCGAGGTCTTAAGACTGCCGAAACTACACGTGAGGTTTGTGCCGTGTTTGGAGATACAAATAGTTTGGTTATAATAACGTCCTGTTTTGGGGCAACTTGAGGACTATTTTGCGATGGGTCTCGTAATTCTGAACCATAGTTAGATGACGAAGACGACATTTGAGCTGGCACCGCAGTTTTCAAAATTCCGCTCCGCATATGCGGGAGGGCATTTAACTGACGAACTCAGATTTAACATGCAATATGCCTACATACACGTGGATCTTCAGTGGAATCGGGTTTCGAACCTGAAGCCGACCTGCCCCTATGTCTGTAAATTACCACTAGGCCACTGTAGCCATTGGAGTAAGAGCAATGCTTCAAAGTTCTGCCACCAGTGGTTGTTGCCCTTCCAAAAAAAAAGTGGTCACGTTTGTTTAGCATTAATTTTTCGCTTTTTCGAATATATGAATCATTTTACCTAAAAGTAATAGTATGAAAAAGTAGTAAAATATTTTGAGCACTTTAATTTTTATTTCATCATTTTGGAGAAAAAAAAATCCAGAAATATTCTTGAAACGCTTATTCTGCAAGTTTCCTCATATTCGCTCTGTATAATTAAAACATAAATGCGGAATATATCTTAGAAATTAGCATATTTCATTTCAAAACTGAAATATCTATAATAATTGTAATATTCGTAATCAGTGCAAGATTTATAAGCGTGTTTTTGAAAGAAATGCTGATACCTTCCGTTTAGTATATTCGTTTTTAAGTAGAAAGATCTAAAATGATTGTAATATTCGTAATTCCTGAAAGATTTATAAGCATATCACTTTTATTCAAATGCAGTAAGCAGAATGAAATCATTTATATAAATTAAGAATTTGAACGAATTTCATTATTAATGATTCTCACAATTTTAATTTGTATTAATTTATTTTATTCTCAAGAAAAGATTTTAAAAAGTTAACAGGTAAACGAAATGTAGGAAACTCGTATTGTTTATGAAAAAAAATTCTTTTTACATTGCTGAGGAATATTTAAGTTCATATTATCTTAATCAATTGATTTAATAATAACTCTTCTCCATACATTTCTCTCAGTTTGTGCAAAAATGCTTTTATTTCAGTATAGTACATCGTCAAATAAGGAGAAATTATGATAAATATTTATGGACCATTTTCTAAAAGTTTCTATTCAGATTATTTTTAGACTTCTACTAGAATTATTCACTTTCTAGAAATATCAGGAAAAATGTATAATGACATTTATAGCATACGGAAATATTGTCATACACAAATATTGTCTTTCAAGTTTTTAAATAACGGAAAAAAGATAAATGTTAGCATATTTCATTTCATGAAAAATCTAAAATAATTGTAATATTCATAATCACTGAAAGATTTATAAGCGTGTTTTTGAAAGAAATGAAAGTACCTTGCCCACGCTTAACCTCACCTTTCAGACACGGAACTTCATAAATAATGCAAAATTTTCATTTAGCAGATGACATCTGCTTTTTAAGTCAAAAACGTAACGCTTAAAGGTTATTGTATGTAATGTTCTCTATTACCCAACAACCTTTTCTCCTTAAAATTGATTGAGTAAAGAAAGATATTGTATGTAGCGTAGAATTTTTTAAAGAATTTGCATTGCCGTCATATTTTAAGAATAGATTATCACATAAGAATACCTTTATGTAATAACCAAACAAGAAATTCAACTTTTACTTTTAAAAGAGTGAGGAATTTTAATACAGAGTTCTTTTATACAGAGTTAGTTAATATAGATATCTTTCATACAGAGATCTTACTATTTCATATCTTTGAAAAAGTGAAAAATTAGTTATTAAAATTAAATAATTTGCTTTATATAGGTATTTTAATCAATGAAATGAAAGAAAAAAAGAAGCTGTATAGCCAAATACTGAAAAGTGAATTAAAAGCTATACTTATGTACATTTTCGTAAAAATGGAACCAATGGCTATTATAATTTCTACTATAAAAATCATGCATAATCGGTACAGTAGCAAAGAGGAAAATCTCGTTACTTTTTTTTTCTAAAACAAAATCGCTTTCCAATTCTTAAAACAATTATTTAAGATAAGTGGTAACCCAAAATAGTCAGCATCATTCTTCTAAATGTTTTAAATAGGAAACTGCAATGAAACCTGGTGAGGATGTCAATTAAATGTACTTTAATCTTCCTTAAATTCAAGAGTTATTTTCAGTACTGGGAGACAAACAATAGAATAAAAAAAGACTATTTCATTGGATTAATTCTAAAAGATGTACCATTTCCATGAAGGCTTTTATTCTAACCATCAACAACTATATTTACAAATATTATCGTATCTTAGAATCCATTCGCCATATCTATTCGTAAAATAAAAAAAAATCTTAAAATTTCAGACGGTGAAGATTACCTTTAAATACAGGAAAATGCCCCAACGGCATAAATGATAAATATTTATGGATGAATTTATAAGAGACTCTGTTTTATCGAAAAATTCAGAAGTAGTCATGAATAACTTTGTTTATGAAAATTTACATTTTTCAGAACTGATCATCTGGAAAGGTTATTTTCATTCTAATCCTCAAGGACACTATGCAAAATAGCCTTTACGTAGCTTCAAAACGGGATATTAATATAACTAAAAACTAAAATATACAAATAAATAAAGTATAATTAAAAACTAAAAGTCGCATATTCTCAGTTAACGGCCTGATTATTAACTACCCATTTAAGATTTGAATCTGAAATTTGGTAAGAAAATATAAAAAATAGTGAAAGATTCTGAACAGTTCAAAATGCAATTCAAATAATGATCCATAATTTAAAATAATTAACAATGAACAATAATAATAGTGGTAAACAATAATTCAAAATATATGGAATAAAATTATATGAATATAAAATTATTTGAATAGCTTTCCTAAAAATAATTTACCATGGACTTACTAAGAATTAAAATAAGATTTTGATAAAGATTTGTGAATCAATTGCATTACCATGTATCTTATAATGGTACTTTTCTAGATACTCAAAGTATTCCTCCGTAAAACAAAGGTTTTCCCACTGAGGCTACATTCTGTACTGCAACCTATTATCGCTTATATACATATTTGTGCAAGAAGGAGTAGTTATTTTCCTCGTCACGGTGAGATTCTGTGCCTAATAACAACCATTTTGAAGTGCAGCAGCTGAAACCATTCTTGTCACCATCTATACAATGTCATTGAAGGTGTTTATCATGGGGTTCCTGTTTCCCCTCTGGAGATGAAGCATTGTTGATTCCGGGGTTCTCTGATCCATTTTCTAGGTGGCAGTTTCGATGTTGCAGGCATCCTGGATTTGCATATCCGTTTAGGTGTTTGCACACATTTGCCTAATTTTATACAGAAGACAAGTCTGTTGAGGTAGCACAGATAAGGACATTTAATAGCCTTTTTTGTTTAATATCCAGATTGATTTGGTAAAGCACATGCTGATTTTTTGAATAAATAGTAAATTATTTCTAATAATAAATAGGGGGAGACCAGGGATAGTTGTTACAATATTTTTTAAAAATTTTTTCTGAAAGAAACTATTACAAGTATTTTTACGATACACACTTTAAAATTTACTCTGAGTATTAAAGATCCATGACATATTCTTTTGAAAACGATTATATAAAGATTATACATGTATCTACGTAGTAACAACTTACGCCACTATGGGGTATGCTGTTATACTAGATGGGGTTAATTAACACATAATATTTCTTCGGCAATAAAAATAAAGATAATACCTTTATATTTTTAGTATGTTTTTATTTTATAATCTCTATAGAATAACGATAAGCTTCTGTTCTTTTTTCTTCATAAATTCACTTAATTTCAAAAATTATTCTGATGAGTTATCATAATAATTATTATCTGAATTATAGTTTTTACAAATACATAATTTGGAAAGACAAAACAAACACTCCGTTTTAATGGGCAAGTTAAGCCGAGATGAGACTAATGATTGACCAGAATTAGTAGAGCAGGTCTCTCTTTGGTGACTGTGTTAGGTTTCATAAAATGCCTCATAAAGCTCTAAAAAATCCTGGCCATCCATCCATCCAAATTTATTTGCTAAGCCTGAACTTCCTTGAGGCGTGTTTGAAAGAAAGTGACGTTTAAAGATTTTCCTAAGAAAAATATAAAAAGGAGAAACTGAATTACCATTAGCACTAACAGCAAGAGACCTGGTTAACAAAGTGCCTCTTCTCTCGACAGTTGTCACGGTTTCAACCTGTTTAGTACCTTTTCTGGCAATTATCTTCTTTTGATTCTGAACCATTGTCACCCAAGTCTCTTCAACGTTGTAGATGCCTTGACACTAGAATTTGAATATGTCGTAAACTCTGGTAAAATCGGTGAAGAACATTATAACATTTTTCTTATTAAAACTCGTGACTCTCGTCAGGTTAGACACCTGCGGATTGTGAAAAGAAATATACTTAATACACTTTAGTAAAGCTGAAAACCAGTCACCTGAAGCACTTTTACATTTACTCCAGCCCACTGGGATTTTATTTTATTTTTAATTGCCTGCTGATATGCCAAGGATATCACTTTCTTAGTGAAAAGCAACGTTAGGTACAGTTGATTCTGGTTCTGAAACAGTTTGTTAAATATAACAAAATTATAAACTGAAATTGATTAGAAATACAATTTACCGTCCTAGAAGCTTTCATTTTATTGCAGTATCTCTGGAATGCCATGAAAGTAATACCAGGAGCCTTTCGCAATGAACAAGAGTCGTCACTGTTCAGAAATGTCTCCTGGGAGGTTGTACTTCCCTCCATCTTTATTTTATAACTCTTTATATCAACCTTAAAAAGAAAAGATATTATATACATTTATCACTTATTCGCTGCAAGTTGTTTCTCTGCAACAAGTTGCCCCAAAGAAATTGTATCGAGTAACCCCATGTGACACCAATTTATATCTTTAAACGTGTGAGTAATATAATACAGTTGGACAGAAGTTTTAAATATAATATTAGTTACCTGAAATCTAGGCTTTCTCGTGCTACAGAAGTTACAATGATATCTCCAAAGGTTCCGACACAAATAAAAAATTACAATTCAAAATAAAAATTACTAACAGACACAAAATCACAACATTACCAAAACAATTCTCCCTACTATTGACTGCAGACACTCTAACGTTCGGTGCGGAAGACATACGAATCAGGGCTACCATCTGACGTGAGAAAAATGGGTTTCTATGGGAGGTTAACTTTTAATTCGAATATAACAATTTGCCCCGTGTAACAACTAACCTCGGTCTCCCCTCATTATATTACTGTGATGAAAATGTATTGGCAATATTGTCAAAATACAAATACTGTCAATTCTGTCAAAAAACAAAATGTATCAGTTTATTTGTCAGTATTTAATTCATCTCCTTCTAAGTACTCTTTTCCTACCACATTGTACTTCTGCTATCCTTTTCAGCAATCCTCAACACATGCCTTAAAGTCGTGTTTGTAAAACCCCTTTAAAGTTTGTAGTGAATTTTCTTTTATTGCAATAATAAATTCAGAATGGTTACCACGAATAGACAGCTTCAAACGTGAAATTTAGAAAAATTCCCACTGTGTCAGATCATGTGAATGCAGAGCTTGTGAGTCATATTTGTTCAATTTTTGTCAAAGATTCACGAATAATAAAGAGCATTATATTTGTGCAAAACCCTTGAGCCATCTCGCCACAATTTAAGTCTTTCTCGATATAGGAACATGCTTAATAATGTCTGTAATTGTTAAACGATGGTAACTAATCACCAATTTTCTGATCTGATCGACATGTTGCTAATTAGCAGAAGTGGACGGTCTATCAGAGCATGATTCATCTACGACGGATTCTGTAGCTCTGTAAACATTTATGCTACTCAAATACTATTGTTTTTGATAAATAATTGTCTTCAAATGCTTTTGGAAATATTTCACATGTTTTTGTATCAGAAATTTGCATTGCGGAAGCAAAATTTAATGCGTGGTCTTTGCTCAGTTACATTAAACATTTTTAAATTCTAATCTCATTAAAAACCGATTTATTTTCAGACAATAATATGAAATGAAATAAAGAATACTTCCAGCTGTTGTTGTAAAAATGTTTGATAAAACTTTGCAAACATTTTCTAGCATATATGTATTTTAAATGAAGGTTTTAGTTTAGTTATATTAATGTCCCGTTTTGAAACAACATGAGGGCTATTTTTGGGATTTAATTGAAAGATTCCCGATACTCTCTTTTTGATCACAGTAATAATACTGTTAAGATTTCATCAGCTTATAGGAAAAAATAGCAAGTATACAAAAAGGGTCATTTAATAATTTAAACTGTAAATTATATTATTTAAATACAGCAACGAAAAGATTTTATTCGGTTATTTTAGTTGGTTAATTTGGATTGGAAGAATCACATATACATCCAATTAATCAACAAAGGATTTCTTTAAAAATTAATAATTCTTGCACTTGCTTTAAAATCAAATAAATTGATTAACCGAAATTGATCCAATTAAACAACATAAAATTTGATTAAAAATTAGGAATTTGTGGGTTTAACTGAGATTGAAATTGGACTAGATGCATCTTATATGCTTCAAAGTTTGCGTGACAAGTTATCTGCAAAAATTATTGGAAATAAGTATAAATTGATTTCCATGTTCACTTATATTATTGCAATCCGCAATTAAGATACCTCTGTCAAGGCTTCATTGATAAAAAAACATAATAACCAATTATTGCTAAGATACTTTTGAGATACAGTGGAAAATTTGAACGGCAAAGTAAATGAAATTTTCAAGGGGAGAAAATTTTTATACCTTTATCCGACGGTTCATTTTCTACCAGGATATTAAATTTAAAGTTAAAATATTCTATCAAAGGAAAGGAATTTAAAATGGATATAAAAACAAAGTAAATTTTTTTTCGATATGGGAGTTTTTTTTATATATATATGTCTGTTTTTGATATAGTATTACTTTTAATATTCTTTAAGACGTGAATCAAAGCCATTGGTTTCTTTCATTGCGCTTGAAATTTTAGCATTTAACATTTCAACAGTTTGTTCTTATTGAAACATTTCATTTTTTACCACTGGCGTAGTTCTTTAGCTCTGTCTAACTTTCTTAAAATTTTCATCTTTTAATTTACCTTGTGCCAAAAAGCCTCGCAATACTACTACTTAAAAGGGGAAATAAAATAAAACTCATATCTTAAAAAATGTTTCATTATTATTTTAAAAAATTGCATATAAGTGCCTACGTAAAATCTACCATAACATCGGTACAGAGAACGACTCCTTACCATACCTTTACGCTTAGAACTATTTAGATCCGTGATCAGTTCCATGAGCATGGAACGGAAGAAGCAAATGTAACAAAAGGAATTCAATTGAATAATAAACGTATATTAAACTTAAAGATAACTATTCAAAACGAAAAACATTAATGAGGAAGAATACAAATATCAGTTTAATTAATTTAAACACAAAAATAATTCATACGCGAAATGAAAAAGAATCTAAAAAATAGCACAAAAAGAATATTTTCAGAAAACACAAAACAATCTAAGAGACAACATATAGAGAATGCATGGCACACTAAAATGCGAAATCATGTCTTGTAAGAGAATAAGCAACTATCTATATATTTAAAATAATTTGGTAAAACTTTCTGACAGTTCGCCAGCCCCAACCACTCGACGGATTCGATAATTTTTATTTCATATCAAAGCATATGACAACAAGGGTCGTCTGCCGCCCACCACCCTTAATTTTCGAACGAAATCGAAAAAAAACATTTCCCCACTATACATTCTCTATAGGGCAAAACCTTTAGACAGTTCGCCAGCCAAAACTATCCGACGAATTTCGACAATTTTTATTCAATATGAAAGCTTATGACGTCTAGATATGCCATCAAGAGTCGCCTGTAGCCCAACACCCTTAATTTTTGAGAGATATTGCAAAATAAACGGAATATATTAACCGAAATAACGGAGATTTATTTGCAAAATAGTACCGTGTTCCTGAGCCTCAAAACCTGGACTGATGTTGGTAATTTATTACGTCACTTCTTTCAAATAACTAACGAATCAGAATGTTCCGCTTTATTTTCGTAAGTTTAAAATAGTATTTTTCATTTGTATGCAGTTCTGTTGCATTTCATTCCAATTTAATTTAACTTCAATAGCAGACAATTTTTTAAGACATATCTATAAATATTATTATCTTTGTTTTAGTTAATATTTATTTTAAAATCAATAGCAAACGATTTTTTTTCTTTCTAAATTGATTTTTATCAGATTGGCAACAAGAAAATTAGTTTTTGCTAAAAACCTTTAACTGAATGCAGCGTTGTTAAATGAGAGAATGAAGTTGTTTCTGGAATAAACATTTTAATTTTGCATTGACTTTTTATTTTCATCAATAATCCCAACAGTTCCATCAAAATGGCGTGTCAAAAATATTGTAAAATTTCTATTGTAGGTGATGGAAACTGTTTATTTAAAGCGGTATGATTCTGTATTTATGAATCTGAAGACTTTCATGCCGAAATTTGTGAGAAAGTTATGCAAAACATTACAACTAAATGGGGTTTATTAAAATATTTTACAATTTTGAAGGAATCTGTAGTCGACAAAGAATACGAAATCTACTATGGTTTTATGGTCTGTTCCACTGATCTTCATGCAGTATTTAAAACTGAAAAGAGTAGTGGCTGAGAGCCTTGAAGCAGCGAGGGGCAGGGGCAGTGCTGAGCAAAGTGGGCGCTGACCGCGAACCCGCCCGGATGTCGGCGAGAGCGGCTAGTAATAATAAAGATATTTAAGAAAATGAAAAAGTGGTAAATTGACTAAATATAATGAAGTTTGGGAAGCTAGCCATTGTCATGTATACGGCGATTAATATGTTGTATTTTGGCCCTTCAAAGGGAGGTACCTGCCACCTACTGGAACTGAAGCTGTCTGGAATAGCGACTCCGGCTTTCTCACATGCCAAGAGAATGTAAAAATGCATTTTGGTCCGTAGAGAATGATGTGGCCTATTCCTCAACATTTACTCAGTCTATGTTCTAGTAATTGACAAGGTTGAATCTATGGATGTATTCGGTAAAGGGTCCGTGTCCAGAAAAAATGATGGTGTTATCCATTTTACAGTTGGTCAAGCTGGTACTGACTTTAGGAAGGATATTACAGATAAGGCCCATCACCATAACATCAGCATTGCTTTAGATATAAAATATTTTCTTTTTATATAAAGGATAGTTTAAAAAAGATGAAGAAGTAGTAGAACATATCAAAACGTATTGCGTTTGATATGTTGCGTTTGATAATGACGAGGTGAAAACTATAGGCGGGAGAAGGCGACTGGTGATGAGGAGAGCGCAGGCACAAAATAATACCCAAGTAATAAATTTATCTGGAGTTATCTCAAGAGTCTCGTGTATGAAACTCCAGAAAAATATGCAGAGGACCTCTTTGCCAAAATTACAGCCGCTGTTGCCGACATGCATGAGAATCCATGTGGACATTTCTTGCCATTGACGACTTATTGTAATATGTATGACCTTATAAATGAGATTTAATTACTTCAGTGTTATTTTTGGGTTTTCGCTCAACTATCACATTTAACACTATGCTCTCACTAACAAATGAAGTTTTCATCTCAGCCCCGGAAACTATTACGAAACTTGCTTAGTTTAGTGTGTGCCATCTTCTTTTCGCATTTGGTCCATTTTTAACCACCTGTATAATTGTGTTTCATAAAACCTTAAAAGTATCACATTAAATCTACTACTCCCACTATCTCAAAAAGAGCAAGAGCCTATTAATCCAAAATAGTTATCTCCTCTGTTTTGTTGACGATCTAACAGACATGTGAAACATTTGCATTTGCATAAAGTAATACATTCCGAAGGGAATTAAGGTATAAAAACGAGAGAGAATGAAATTTTGCAGCAAACCTTCTCTTTACAACAGAACATGTATGATAATTTTCTGTTTATAATAAATACAAAAAGTAATTGAAAGCAGATAAACGCAAAAAAAGTTTCCTATGTCTGAAAAACTATTTGTTTTTGCCTTGTATTAGAAAATGCACTTTAACATGAAATTTCTCCTTGTATAGTAAGCAGTAAGTATACTGGAAAACAACGTTGCTTTGAAATAAATATATTTTATGAAAATAGAAATCTGTTTTAAAAGGCAAAAATTTCAGTTCGCACGTTATTTGTCTTGATCAAACAAGCACGGAATGTTGTTAAAGTAATGAAAAAGTGAGCAGAGCAATTGCATTAAAAGGCCTAGTTTCGAAGTTGAGCACTTAAATTCAAAGTCTTTTTGAGAGCTATTGTTAGAAATGGTCACATATTTAGAAAATTTATTTTCCCTTAGGTATTAGTCCAGTATTATTATCCAGTATTGCTTGGGTATGCAGCAATCAATATTTCTGATTATTACATTTATATCACACACACAGATATTTTAATAGATGACAATTCTGAGTTTCCTAAAAGCATCTTTAAAGCTTAGTAATGGCATAAAATATAACAAGTTAATTGAATTGAGTTTTGCAACTATAATGAAAATTTAACTATTATATAACGTACATTTTGTAATGTTTTGAGCCTCGTTTTTATTAAAATATAAATTCAGCATTTATTTTCAGCTTATAAAAGTTCGACAGTTCACTTACAGGCATATACGATCAGAGTTATGATACATTGATAAACGAGCCCACTTAGGAGTGACGAATACTACCTTAGATATCTTAATAGGAGATTCTTCATTATTTGTTCTCAAAAAGTTAATAAAAAATTTAAATAAAGACGATTTTCCAAAAATCGTGAATAACTGTAAAGAAACGAATTTCTTTCATTTTACTCTTTATGAATTTTCTAATTCTCTATGTAACGATAGTCAGTGAGATGAAGTGTCATCATGAATAGAAAAAGGCAGCCATTGTACCGAAAACTAATTATTCATACTTAGGTTATTCATACTTAGATTTTATTAAATAAGATTATGTAGATTATTAAAAATAGATATAAATGTTGAAATAATTATATATCCCTTCCATGGTTAAGAGGGAAATCCTACGCGCAAAGTGCCATGCGTCCTACCAGGAAAGAAATACATCGAAAAGAGAGAACGTTACAACATCGTGTAGAGTTTAAATATTTTCGAAACGGGGAATCTCGAAAAACGGAGTTCTGTTAGCAGTGAAGTTTCTAGTGACTCGTTAAGTCAAAGTAGAGGTGCTTTAATCTTATAATTGAAAAAGAAATAATGCGTTTATAATTAAAAATTAGGTGGCGTTAAAAAAGATTTATTTTCTAGAAGATTAAAAATATTAAATCATTACAATCGTCGTAAAATAGCGTTAAATCGTTATTTTGACGCATTTGAAGTTGCTATTTCTAAAGGTTTAAGAAGCTCTGATATAGAGACTTTCCTATTTTTTAAAATTCGTAAATATCTTTTATAAGATTTTCAATTTGCAAGAAATTAAAAAAATCATGAAATCTTCCAACATTAATTTATGTGAAGGAAAAATGGAAATAATTTTTAAAAAGCTAGTAATAAAAATAGAAGAAATTCAAGGTATTAAAGCATTAGATTGACACTGGAATGGGAACTAGTGAACATGTTTTTTTGTTAAAAAATGTAGCACTTTCTACATAAAAATAAGTAATCGTCATATTAAAAATTTTTATAAGCCCGGAAGAATTTTTTCAGTGATCAATAACTCTCGAGCCAGAATTTAGTACGAATATATGGCAGTTTCAGAAACATTTAAACACTTTACCACAAATACTTGCTAGAAACTCCCATATGCTAAAAGTGCTCTGGGTATTGTATTACATGCTTTCCATAATTTTTAAGAAACAAGAAAAGGAACAAATAGTATATAGAAATACGTGTTTTTTTAAATACGTTTATATACCTATTTGCTTCAAAGAAATTTACTATCGCACATTTCAATATTTTATTTTATTATTAGAAAAGGGCATCACCTTTCACAAAGCAACATTAGAAAATTGCCATACAAACGTATTGTGTTAACGTCGGAGTATAATGATCACATTTTATGCAGCAAAACAATTTCATAAAATTGTTTAAATTTTTCTAAAAATTTTAGTTATAATTTTTCAATTATCTGTTCCATATTTTTGAAACACCGCTTTGAGTAGTAAATTTATCTATGGACCTGTATTTTATGTTAAAAATTTAAATAATGTCTATTCATTATTGCAAAAATATTCTTTATTTTATTTCTGAAACTGATATGACTTATCACAATCATGCCTTTCTCAATGTCGCGACAATCCCTTAATGTTGAGTTAAGAAAAAGAATCCAAGAAGCTAAAATTTTAAAAGCAGCGAAGAGAGAATATATCAATGTTCGAAACATATTAAGTTATTAAATATTGAAACGCACGGAGGTGTCACAGCCGGCAAATTTCTTGTTTTCTCTTTAATCTGCTTTCCCATCAAACATATTGTATAAATCTTTAATGCGTTTCCTTTGCTTGAATAAATTTCAGAAAAGTTAGAATTGCATACTTAAATTTCCAATCATCTTATTTTTCTCTTATCCAAGAAGATGTAAATCGCGTTATTTTTAGCTACCTTTAAAATTTATTCTAAAGTGTATGTGTAAATTGATTATTATTTTATGTTGAAAGGCAGGGAATTGCGATGACATTTTAAGTAATGGAGAACACTTAAATACAAATATCACTGGATGCAAACCAAAGAATATTCGGTTTCATTCATGTTCTTTGAAATGTTTCGCTATTACTTGTTCTCGTAAAATTATCTATAATAAAAATAATTTATATTAATTATAATTTTATGCTAAATTTAACAAATAGTATTAATCCTCACAATTTTAATTTGCCTTAATTAAATTCTTAATTACTATTAATCCTTTATTAGCATGCTCTTTTATCACTAGAAAAATGCAGTCATATTTCTAGAAAGCTTTTGAATCGGTTTAAATTTAAGCTATTAATCGCAATTTTTTTCTCTTTTTCTATAATCTTGAGTATCCTATGTGCGAAACATGATGTTTGATAAATGTAATGAAGAAATAATTCCAAAACTAGAATATACACGGAATATATGATGATTTCAACTATGTAAAAACACTGGAGTTAAGCAGAAATTTTTGTACCAAACATTGTTGAAATAAATATATGAAGGCAGTAGTAAATATTTAAGAAAATATAATGAGAATAATAAGATGATTTGCCATAAAATAAAATGCTTTTTATTTTTAATTTGAAATGTTTAGCGATAAAGCTATAATTTAGGAGGTATACTCAAACGATTTCGTAACAAAATTTCCAACAGTACTGCATTACAATTCGAAAAATTCTGAAAAGCATGATACAAAGCGCATACATATATGCAGGATTTAAATTAAGTCCGTTATATTGTGTTTTTATAAAGCTATAATTCTGGAGTTATGTACTAACGATTCAAAAACAAAATTTCCAACAGTATGGCAATAGAGTTAGAAAAAGTTTGAAAAGAACAATACAAAGCATATATGTATATAGGATGTAAGTAAAGTGCGGAATAATGTGTTTTATAAAAACGTGATTGATTTTATCTTATCTCCTTATATACATAGAGTAGATTGTAATATTTTTGCGAATGTTTTAGTTTAATTCTATGAAAGAAGATATAAAAATATTTTTTTTTCTAACTTGTTAGTTTTTCCTTTTCTCCCTTCTTTTTTTTTAAACAATTAATGTTCCCTTTCGTTTATATTAAAGGTACACCAAATGTAAATCCCTAAAATGCACACTCTAATTAATCTTTTTATTATGCAAAAGAATGACTTATTCTGATGGATTTTGACCTCCTTTTCATCTGCCGGAAACATTATTTTTATAAATTTACTGGCATACAAAGACTTTTTCTTACTTAATATTGCGATTATTGGAAATACAACTATCCGTTCATGCTTTTAGTTAGATAATTGTAATTAAAATAGACAGTCGAAAATGATTCTAAAACTGTTTTTTAATTAAAAGTTTTCGCTTGAAAACATAGAAATATACAAATTTTTCGATAAGTGTTATCCAAAGAAATCCTACAGGAATTCCTCACGCAATTAGTAAAAGGAACAAAACAATATGTTGGTGCAATTTTGATTCAAATTTCTTACCAATTTACTTTATAATGGCAATTAACATAAAACTAAGAATAGTCATATGCTAAAACAAGCGTTTTCCAACTAAAGTTGCTACATTCAACCGCTCGTTTATATAGTATATATCTTTGTAAGAGGAGTAGTTGCTTTTCGTCCTAATAACAACTGTTCTGAAGTGCAGTAGCTCATAACATACTTGTCCTTATCTATACAATGTCATTGAGCGTGTTTATCGCGGGACTCCTTTGCTCCTTTAGAAATGAAACAGTGTGGATTCCGGTGTTCCTCGTTCCATTTTCAGGGTGGCAGTTGCTATGCAAAAGGCTTCCTTGGTTTGCTTATCCACTTAGGTATTTGCAGAAATTTGTTTAATTTAAGCAGCAAATTATTATGTTAAAGTAACACAAATAGAAACTTTTAATGGACTTTTTTGTAGGATAATGAGCTTGATCTTTTAAATTGCATAACGGTTTTCGAATAAGCAATATACCCTCCAAGTCAGTAATTATCCGTCTATACAAGTATATACATTTGTTTAACCCATTATCTGCCAAATCTCTATTATTTCACACTTTTAAGAAACTCATATTACTATGATAACATGAATGAAATATGAAAGAAAATGCTATTTCTGAATTTTTTTAAAACTAAACTGAGTAATTAAATTTTAATTAATTATCATTTTAATTAGAAAAGATATTTTTATTGGATTTTTCCTTTTACAGCAGTCAGCTCAATGCACAACGAAATGCAAATATATATAAAGTAGTACATCATCCAATCATCATGGATTGAAAAAAATTGCCAATGGCGCATACTGTTAATCAATTTCATTGGCATATATTTGCAAATATCGACTTGATAAAAAATGGATGGACAACTTGAGAAAATGAAAATTTAAGGTATAACAGGAAAATAGCCTAATATTGAACAAGAATACTGAATTATTTGCTCTTACAGTTGTGCTCATTATTAAGCTTTACTTAAAAGCAGTGGCGACTCCTCCTTTAGGTCTGCAGAGTTGCAGAACTCATTAAAATTATCTTAAAAACTCGTATTTCTGTTTTTATTCTTATTTGCTTACTTCTTCAATCTGAGAGTTCGATTATAAACGAAAAAAAGATAAAAACGAGAAAAGAAGACTGAAAATGATTGAAAAAGTAAGACAAACACAGGATGGCGCCCATAGGAAGCCATTGTTCTCCTTAGCGTTCTTGATTTTTTTTTCATTGGCTCATTTTAGGTTTTGGATTCACTTTTATGTTGCCTCAACGGGAACTTGGCTGGTTACAAAATATTCGATTTTTGTTGTTAAAAGTTACTCAACGAAGAAAAAAGATAGTCATTTTCCAAAATACATTTCAAATAATTACAACTACAAGTTTGGACTATTTGAAGGTAAAGCTATTTTTTAAAAATTGTAATTGTATTTAAATTGTATTCTAGTAATATTTTTATTGCTCTGCTTGTTTCTGGGAAGTTGAGCCTCACTGCTGATATGTCACCGTGGATATTTTTTGAAGGTTCTTAAGATGAACTATTTTAGTGAATACTTCATTTAATGTATTATTTGATTATTTGTAGATTTAACAAGAGTTAACAAATACAATGTTATTTCCTGAATCTGACCTTTAAATAATTTTTTGAAATATGTATATTATCCCTAAAATGTACGTCTAAAGAATGTATCAAACAGCAGTGAGAGGTATAGAAAAGTGATCTAAGTCAATAACTTTGTTTTCTTATATCTCTGTAAGTTTCGTAGATAGAAGCCTGCAACTTCGTATGCGAATAAATGAATGTAAAAAAAAAACATTTTACTAACTGACATTTTTGCTTTACGAGGGCCGTATAAAAATTTAATTTTTGTAACTTTTTATTTTCAATCCCCTTGGATATTAAAGTATTTTCATACAAATTCTTACATTATTTTATGAAACTTTGTAACTCGAAGTATATGTCTAGGATCAATATTTAAGGAAATAATGCACTTTTTTGGGACACCCTGTATAATAAATAAACATTCCATCAGAAATATCCAGTGTGCCTGAAAAAGCATATCAAAGAAGCAGTAAAAATTTAACGTTATCTTGATTGTTATTTACAGGGCCAGGACATCTCAATAAAATTATTGGAAATTTACAATTTTTTATTCAGATTAGAATACCTAGAATTTCTTATTTCTTATTGAAACAATGAGATACAAGTAAATTTTACTTCAAATAATTATCTCAAGTTTTGTAACTATATTTAATTTTTCTAGAAGAAGAAATATCCTTTAATACTACTTTTCTATTCAAAGAACAGACTTAATTAATATTATTTCATATCTGTATGCAGTAGAGAGTCAACTAACCATATACTGCAATAAAGTAGAGAACGAGAAACTTTTATCATTTGACAAATAGACGAAATGAATCAGTATTCTAAAAAATGAATTTTAAAAATTAAATTTTTAAGACAAATTTTGATTTATTTTTATAAAAATTTACTCTTATAAAAACTTTCTATTTTTATATTTAATTAAAATTGAACAAATTTATAATTTTTTTCTGTGTCACTCTGAAAAAATTATCATCTTTACCTTGAAAATACTTTCAAGAAATGCTTCAGAAGTACAGATTGATCAATACATTCTTTTCTGTTTGTAGGATAAAAAATGAGAAGGCCACAACTTTAGTAATCAGAGAACATAATCACTTTAAACTAATAACAATCAATGATTAAAAAATTCACAAATGATGATAATAATATAGAATCCAAACAAAAAACTTTCAACCTTTCAAACCTTTTATTATATGTCAGATTTTATTATTTGCCCGAAATGCGTTTTCTGAATAGATGCATTTAATTGTTCTGTCATCTTAATTCTCGAATGAAAACGTCAAATTAATACTTGGAATATACGATATTTCATTTTATTCTTTCAAACCAAGTATGAATCTCTCAAAATTCGAAAATAGGGACAAAAACGTAAAAAAAGTTATACTATAGCAAAATTTGGGAGCGAGAATAAAAAAGGTAAGTTTGAGGTTCGTTCTGGTGTGATTAATTTGTCTGCTACAGTTATGAGATTCTCTATTTTCTTTGCTGAAGCATTTTAATCAGACGTCATTTATATAATTTATTTCGTTTTCTTAATCATAGTTGGTGAAATAAACCCAAATTTTAATGTGTGATATCAGAGATCCATTTATTAATGTATTTTCAATTATGTCTAAAAAGTAACTCGAAAAGGGAAAAACATGATTATCTCCTATATGTTCATTTCGATTAAGTAATTTGAAATTCAAATTTTCTTTCTCATCAAAAATTTAGTTAATATTTATTTTTTAAATTTTTATGAAGATTTGAAAAAAGTACTATTAATCTTATTTATTATTTGTATTATATATATATACGAATGACATAAATTAAGGATTGAGTATAAATTTAATATGTCACACATTAAATTTAAAGCAATAACATGATATTATATATATTTCTTTTTTTCCAATTTAGTTTAAGAAAATTTCGTTGGTATTATATTAAGTTCCCGAAAGGTTATTTTTATTATCTTTAACATTTAAGGTAACTGAAAATTAAATTTTCACTTTTTTCTGATTTGGTTGGTTATATTAATAAAGAATCGCCTTATCTTAGAAAGTTACAGGTTTGAATCTCACTTTACTCTTAAAGTTATTAAATAAGTAGTAGGACAAAAGTATTTCAGCTAAGTTTGTTATGAAGTCGTCACTTCGATTTGCTGAATCTTACACAGAAGAACAGAATCCAACTCCATTCAAGTCCATTAATTAAGAATAATGATAGTTTGTTGGAATTA
Source organism: Araneus ventricosus (assembly GCA_013235015.1). Classification (NCBI taxonomy): domain Eukaryota; kingdom Metazoa; phylum Arthropoda; class Arachnida; order Araneae; family Araneidae; genus Araneus; species Araneus ventricosus. The sequence goes on along the minus strand of BGPR01004599.1, from coordinate 39,182 downwards.
AGTTATAAAAGCACGAAATAAGTTTCTATAAACATAAGCTTTGTTCAATTCCATTCTGTTCAGTGTCATTTTCTTTACTGTTACAGATTCCTGTGGTTATCTATATGAATATACGAGGTGAACTAGATTGCAGGGAAACCAACACACAGGCCCACTGTTCTGGTAACCAGTTAACATGTTCCATACACCAGACTATCCAGCCCTGAAAGTGAGCTGCTATGAGTGGAACACATCTGACATGCCTGCGAGGATATAGACTATACTCTCTCAACCGCCTGTACACGGTTTGCCTCGAAATTGTGGTACCTGTTTATGCCGACAGCTGTTGGGACAGGTATACAGCAGTATTCTCTTCCTCTTTCTTACAGTGTCTCCAAGTCTATTTCTCGCTAAGAAATGTTTATAATGATAGAGCATCAGAATGTTGCGTATTCAAATCACATCCGGGTCACCAATTCGTTTATCAATCCGGGTCACTTATTTCTGTTCGCAAGTCAGTTTATTCATATTTCTGATGTTGAGATAATTAATCATTAAAAGGCTTTTCTTTAGCCAAAGGATGAAGCTAAATTAAAGACGACTTTTGGTAACAACAAACTTAACATTTTATTTACAAAAAATTCAACTTAATGGAACTCGCGTGCATCAACGCATGTAGGTAAAAGCTGCTACGCGACCAAGCACGAGCAATGAAAATAAGTAGAAGTAATTTTTTGCAATCAAGATTTACTTACAAAAGGCCTGTCGGTCACTGCATCATCATCGCATAGAGAGAAGCAGGTTTGAATTTCAAATTTTGATAGAAATTTAACCCATGTTCTTTCAGTAACCTCGTTCTGCTTGTTGTCTTCATGAACATCCCTAATGGAGTCGAGTAACTGTCTGTGTCATGTAGCATACAATTGCCCGTTGTCTACATCAACTTCACTATCTTATTCCCCTCTCAAAATATGCATTTGATTTTAACTTTAAAATGCCACAGCACATTTTACGTCCAGCAACATATTATCTGTATGGAATTATGCTGATTAAAACATATCATTAACATTAAAATATTACCTTAGATTTCAACAATGGAAGACAAACATGCAAATTAATATTTGTTAAGAAATGAAAACAGTTTGAATTGCAATGAAAAGTAATGTTGTAAATGATGCCAAAAATATTTTTTAATTTGTTAAAATTAGAGAAAAAATTGTACGGCAACTTAATTAATATCTTTGAAAAGGTAATTTTGTGCACTTTCATATAGTGTAAAAATGATTTTTGTGCTTTAACATGTTCCAAAGTTATTAAGGAAAAACGACAACAATTCACTTAATTTTTAATTAATTAAAATTCTAATTAAAATTTCGAAAAAAGAGCTTTGAGGTGCACATTCCCACCCTTCAAACTATGTTTGTGCCAAATTTCGTAGCTCTAGTTCCAGCGGTCTGGCTATAGAACGCCAACACACACACACATTCTCCTTTATTATTAGTAGAGATACGGTTGGAGTCACCACACTACCAAATACCGTCATGCGGCATTGTAACACGGGGACGACCCTTATACTGAAGCGTCTTTTGACATTTCCATCATCGTGGAACCGCTTCCATAGCCCAGATATGCCACAATGTCATATGTCTTTTCAATCTCTCGGCTAGTTCTGCTCAAAAGAAGTCTCTTTGAAAAATTAAAAATATGGGATTCTTCAGAGAAATATTCGGAAGAAGGAATCATAGAGCATGTTACAATGAAATACAGTTCATCATAATGTTCGGAGGGGATGGATAACGAAATGAAACAAAAAATTCATTCATTTGGGATAATTCTAAAACAATTGGTTGAGAAGTTACCGCGACAAAAAAGAAAATTTTTAATGAATAATGAGAAGTGGTTCTCATATTGTTTTTGTGTAATTAATTTTAAGATTTGATATTATTCATAGAACATCTATATTATACTCATGAAATTCTTTCACTTTTCAACCATCGTGAGAGGCATTGGTATTTATCTCCCGAAGTATATATAATTAGGCAAAAATTTGAAATGTTTGAAATAAAAAAATACTTATCACACTTTATTAAAATTCAATAATCCTTACCTTTTACTTAATATGGTTACATTTTCTAGATTTTTTAAATATTTTTCAAAAATTGTCAGCTTGAGCGTAGATTGTAACAGATTCCTCTATCGAAAACAATAGAGTAGAATATTAAAAAATGTCACAAATCAAAAACTATCCAACGGAATGTCATGAAATTTCATGGGAGATAACCGTAGTCCATTTCCTTTAAACTGTGTAAATTTCAAGGTTTTGCTTTAAACTGTGTAAATTTCAAGGTTCTGCTTTAAACTGGGTAAATTTCAAGGTTCTGCTATTTTTAGTTTTTATACTATGACTTTTATCTCTCTAGATAGCGAAACTGAACCACTAATAATACTATGCCGTATATGCATAGTATTACCGCAATATTAAACTTAAAAACTAAAACAAAGTCATTCGCATACGTTATAATTCGATGCAAAAATTACGAGAAATCCATAAACATTTCATCTGTCCTTTAGGTTGTCAACTGAATTAAAATGACAACGCATTCCCAAAACAGAAGGTGTCATCTAATTAGATAGTTGAGAAAACAAACTAGTTAGGGGGTTAATAATGAATGTTTTAGAGAAAAATCAGTTTTATGATTCCAACTTCATTACAGTTTAGAAAAAAACTTTAAAAAATATTCAATAAAATTTAAGGCTACACAGTACCCTTAAAATGACAAAAATATCAAAAAAGTCTTTTTGCATTTTTCAATGGCCCATACGGTTAGGAAACTTGACTCCAATTTTTAGATCTGATATCCAAATAGTTTTAAAGATATTTGAAGTTTTCTGAGTGTTGTTAGTCTCAAACTTCGACAGCTGAGGGGGCGTGTTTAGTTTCGTTTGCATTTTGAAGCATTTTTCCATCCTTAAAATTAATTAATTAAAAATATTTTGGGAATAAATCAATTTCTTAGGTGAAATGGTTAGTATAATTTCAACGTTCACTACTCAAATCGTTTCTGTTTGTTTATATGATGCATTCTTTTTGAGTTCTCGTTACTCTAACTGAAATTCATAAAAAGGACTTTTTCAAGACCAATATTAATTTTTACACAAAGTCTTTTTATTTAGAAGCTTTGCAGTATAATATTATTGTTTTTTATTCATTTTTAGTTGAGAAAATGCCACGAACGAAATGTTCTCGAGATGCTAAGAGACATAATGGTTTGAAGAGCTAGAAGGCTAATTATATAATATTTCACAGAAGAAAAATATATTTCATCATATTGAGTTAAAATAGTGTTTTAGTGCATTTTATAAGTTGAGAAATTAACATATTAAAAATTAGAGCAATACAAGCTTTTTCAGTTTTTGTTTTATGCCTTTACAAACCTTAAATGCATTTTTCACAGACTTTTATTTTTGGTGATGCATGTCTTTTCTATTCCCTAAGGCTTTTTTCCTGTTAAACATAGAGTCTTGAAACTTTTTGTAGATACTTTCATATATATTTACTATAAGAATTAGCATGGATTTAGGACTGAGATTTCTAGTTATTTTTAAAAAATGTTAAATTTGATATTTTTAGAATTATTAAAATAGAATAGAAATTAGAAATAATTATTAAAAATTAAAAAAGAGTTAGATCATCAATCCCAGGCTAAATTTTATTTCCACGAATCCAAGAATTATAAATCCCTTGAAATAACTGAAAAATAATAAAAATAAAGTATTTTATAAGAGTTTTAAAAAACTTTAAAAATATCAATTTTTTAAATTTTACAATAATAGGTCTTGCTAAAATGACTTTATTTAATCAGATTCTATTTATTAATATAATCTTTAAAAAATCATTAATTTGTTTTATTATTACTGTCTACAAAAAACATTTTTGGATAAAGGGCACTGCGTAGCCTTAATATTTTAATAATATTATGGAAAATATCTGTATACACCGTGCCTATCTTTCTTAGAAGAGCAAAGAATTTTAGATGAGATTTTGGTTTTACATGCAAGTTTATTTGAAAATAAACACGCTCAAATTTAAAGAGAAAATAACCATTATTTCTACTGAAATTGAATAAATACTACCTTTCTAGTAAATGTACATTATCGATCTGCTAAAAATAAATCTACCCAAATATTATTAAACAAAGTAATATATAAAATCGCTTAAAGTTATATCTCATTGGTTTTATTTTAAAAAATAAAGGAAAATAACAAATATTCCTACGGGAATTAAATAAATTCTTAGCTTTCTAGTAAATATACATTGTCGATCCTTATACAAATAAATTAACCCAAATATTATTAAACAAAGAAATAAATAAAGTTGGTATAGGTTATGTCTCATTTGTCTTCCGTTAAAAAATAAAAAAATAGTAAGCCAAAGTTTTCAAATGAAATTGAATAATTATTATCTTTCTAGTAAATATGAAACATTATCGATCTTATAAAAATAAATCTACACAAATATCATTAAACAAAGTGACAAATAAAATTTGTTTGAATTATGTCTCATTTGTTTTACGTTAAAAATTAAAAGTGCAATGTGTAACTGCTGAAGTGCACAAGACTCAAATTGTCATTCTCGATCAATTTATTGGTTTTATTCTTCAAAAACTCGGATTCGGAACAAATAATGACTACAAGAAGGATTATTCGTTGTCTTCGGTCGATTTTCATTCGGCTGTGCGGCTAATTAGACTCAAATTTGCATTCGAATCGTCCTGAGGCAGCTGAACTAATATTAAACGACACAATTTGTTTTTTTACTGCATAGAAAGTAAACAGCATTCTAACGTGGCGTTTCAATGTTATAGGAGATACGAGTTATACTTTAGAGTAATTCTTCCGGAAAATTCAATTAATGTAATGCACGGATGGATATATCCTTAGAGAAAAGATAAAGAAGAACAACTCAAGAGCAAATAAAAACATTTGAAATTGAATTTTACTCAGATACTTTTAAGAATAGGGAAGAAATTAAGCAGCAAAGTAAATGAAATTTTCCAAGGCAGAATAATTTTATGCATTGTACGACTACTACTTCTATTGGAATATTAAAACTGAATTGTTATTTAATGAAATTAAAGGGAGTTTAAAATGCATATAATAACAGAAAGAAATGTATTTTTCAGAAATAGGAGGTATTTTATTTATATAAATATTTTTAATGAAACATTACATGGTATATATTTAAATGTAGTCTTATTCTTTTTATATTAATAGATGAAACTGAAGGAATCTCACAATTAAATACATTTCGTTTCATGGAAAAAATATAAATGGAAGGAATTGTAAAGCCATAAGAAAAGCATTGCTTTATATATAAGAGAGATTTTATCATGTATATTTTTTCATTTTTTTACAGGTACCACATCAAATCTATTATTTTCTTTTTTTTAAAGGAGATAATACCTTTAAACACGTTTATTTCATTTTTATGGAAAATCTGAATAATAAGCTTTTATGCATAACCCATTTGCATAAAATAGAATATTATATAAAGCGCTGTTTTTATAAATATCTTTCAAAATATTCATAAAAATTCATATTGCATATATTGATATGAAATAAAAGAATTATGCTTATTTTTTTCTGACAAAATAAAAATCTGATGGAGAGTAATAAAAAATAAGCTTCTTTAGGCTACAATTCTTATATTTTTTTTCATTGAATATTCCATTTTTTCTCAATTGAATAATATTCTCAATTTTTTTCAATTAGAGAATTCATTTTCAATTCATAGTCCTTTAAGGGAATTATCTTAATATATACATTTTCTCCATTCTGATAAAAGATTAAAGGGCAACTTTTGTAAAGTTTTCATTTATATGAAATAAGGAAAGCAGACAAAAAAATTGTCTTTTCTATTATATTTCCCAGCACGATTTGTCTTTTAAGCCGACTAGATGTAGAAACCTTTTCTACAGAATAAAAGTAGAAACTTCCTAAAGTTCAAAGGCGCAAAATAAAGGATGTTTACTAGAACAGAAAGGTATTTTTCTTTATTTTTCAGAAGAAAATGGATTTTGGACTCGAAAATATCCACTATAAGATATGCAATAAAATTCAAAGATATTGAAAAGCAAGGCTGCTTTAAAGTAAATAAATTTTATGAGAATAGAATCTCGGAAAAAAGAAACAAAAGTCTGAGTTTACATGGCATTTGTCTTCACCTAATAAGCGCGGAATAATCTGTGACAGATATTGCTTGTAATGCAAACATATTCAGAAATCTAATTCCCTTTAATCAATACCAAATTTGACTTGGTTATGGAGAAACAAAAAATAATTTTATTTAAGTTGTCTTATGATAAGTACTTTTACAGTACGATACCTTTATCCCTTTGCGGACAAGTAACTTTTTCAAACACTCCGATCAGGTTGGTGCACATTATGCGCCATCTCATTTTTTCCAACTCTGCGCTTATTTAATTGTACAAAACTTTATTTTTTGTAGTGTAATAAGATTAGAGGTGAAATGGATGGATGATACAAACATACGTGTCCCAGTTTGAGTCTCTACAGTCTTCGAGTACTGGATTTTCCTCCACGTCAGTCTCAGAATCAGTTTCGTGGTCGCTGTTCTCAGACACTTCTCCATCGAGATATAATGCAAAAGATTCGTCCTCAGCTGGTATATTTCTGCTTAATTTTTCCAAAGCAGCCGAATATTGCTATGTAGGGATAATTTCCAGCCGTTTCGTGATAGTCAGATTGGGTTATGGAGAGCGTTTCATGCACTTTAATGCGCTATAAGACCGAACTGACTGATACATTGTCAGTGGAAACTATCGGAGCAAGTAGGAGGATACTAGGTTAGGCGGGTGGCAAGCTCTCAACCTTCGATAATTTTTATTCAGCTTATAACAAATACCCACTGGCGCATTCTATACGCCGTACCTGCCCGCAAAGGGTTAAGAAAAGTAAGGAAGGAAAAGTATGAATGTTACTTTTAGAAAATATCTTTCGAAGATGTGTAAATTTAAAACTAGCAGAGAAACAATTAACTGTATATAATTTTATTTATTTTTTTATGTTATTTATTAAATTATTTTGCATTTTCTACTGACTCGATTTTTTTCAAATATAGTTATGCCAATTTTCTAAGTTTAGTCACCTTAAGTCAGTTTACCTTTCAAAAGCTGCAAATCATCCAGAAAATTTTGCCATGATTGTTTTAAGTAAGTGTAATTAAAAATGGTATACCTTATTAAAAATGTTTGAAAACCATTAAGATTTTTTTCAGAATAAAATCAATTTCTGGCAATAAAATTAAATATATTGATAATTGCCGTCTAGAGATGAGAATAAAGGTAAACGTGCCACATTTGTTTCTTCGTAATTCGACTTCAATTTAAGGATATGTAAAAAACTATCTTAACTCAATAAAGAAAAAAAATCCACTATTCAGTAATCAGATGACTACTGTATTTTGGGGTATATAGGGAAACTAGGGATACTTGATTTTCTTATCTTGTGACATAATTGGCGATTTGTGTGTGCCATCCCTATTTGATCTTTGGTAATATGGTCTCTTGGAGGGGATTTCCATTCCAATCTGAAAAGCCATCGTATTAGTGTGTAGGTAAATATGTTTTGGGGTTCAGAAGTAACTTTTTCATTCCTATTTGGATTGAAAGATTACTATTAAAAATACGATGAATTAAAATATTTCTGAGTTTTAAGCATACTTCTAGCTATTATTTGATAAACTATGTTACGTAGTATCTGAATTCTAGGTGATTTAGGTTTTAGATTTTTTAGCAAAAGTCAAGTTAGGGATTCTTGACCCCACCAAAAACCTACTGCATCTTCTATGTCGTAGACGACATAAGCACATTGTTTGGATTGGATCAATTTTCTGGGCTGTGGAGTTTGTCTATGGCAACTAAAATATGGAGAATAGCTATTTAAAAATGGCTTGTATCTAATTATTTAATGAATAAAAATTCTTTCTAATTTGATGATTTCAAATTATGCAAATAATTGTTTCAGTAAGAATTTTAAAATAATTGAAAATTATTTATTTCATTTTTTCCTCGCTTGAGGAAAAACGATTTTTATTTTTTTAATAAAAATCTTTATATCTTAATTTACCTCTATGTTGGTTTCAATTTTCTCGTAGAATAAATTTTCTTCATTTGCTTTTGTTTTCATTATAATATTAGGAGAACCGAGTAAGTTTCCTAAGCTTTTCCAATTTCTTGTTTTATACAACATTTTTAGGTCCTTTATTTCATTTTGATACTATTCTGTTTTTTCTAATTTTATAAAATCGGCAATTCTACAAAGCGCTAGTGACGTAGCTAGGTTCCCAGTTTCATTGCTATAATTTTTGTCATTTAATTAAGTCAATATTTTAAAATATTTAATTTTGAACTAATTTAGTATAATAATTAGATTTAATTTAATGACTAGACTAACTTAATTTATTAACCAGATTTTTATTAATAACAACTGCATTTTATTTATCATATTAAATTTTTAAAATTAGTTTTATTAATATTTTTTGATACTTAAGACGTTTTTAATTCATTAGTTTTAATCCAATATCTGAATTTAGCGTGCATACAATTTTTTAAAAAATTAATTTAAGTACTCCTTGCATGTAGAGTCAAGTATACTTGACCCTAGGCGATTTCATGAATATATTCTTTTTATAATTAAATGATATATCAATTTAGCTTAAGTATATCTCTCAATCTTAAAAACAAATTCTTTTATGATGCTTGCAATTCAAATATTCGAGAAATATAAGAAAAAGTAAAAAGAAGATGAAGTATCCCTAAATTCCCCTACAATATTTTATTTGTCTCTAAAAATAAAACTGCATATAAAATGCCGATAAAGTAACAAATAAAACTTGTTTAGATTATGCTTCATTTACATCACGTTTTCAACTTAATGTGCAGATTTGTAATTACTGAAGTCATCAAGACTCAAATTGTCAACAACGATCAATTTATTGGTTTCCCCCCCACACACACACTCGTATTTTAAGCAAATGTTAATTGCAAGAAGAATTATTCTCTACATTCGGTGTATTTGAATTTGGATGTGTAGTTAATTAAAATCGAATCAGCAATCGAATATTCCGGAGACTGCTGAAAAAATGCACAGGATACCAAAAGTAGCTCAATAAAGATGCACAAGATACGAGATATAACGATTTTTTTCTGAGACGAAAACGAACCATATTTGAGCTTGTCGTTTCAGTATTAAAGTAGATGCAAATTACTCGTTAGAGTAATTGTTCTGGAAAATTCAATTAATGTTATGCTTGGTTGGATACATTTTCCGAGAGCAAGAACAACGGCTGATAAATAAACGGCGAATAAAAAGCTTAAAATTGAATTTTTATAAAGATGCTCCTAACAAGTAGTGAAGAACTTGAGCAGCAAATTAAATGAGATTTTCGAGTATAGAAAGAACTCTAGCATTCGTAAGAAGTTTGTTCGATCAAAATATTAAATTTAAAAAATATGTATATATATATGGAAAGAGCAATGAAATATGTATTAACAATAAATATATTGTTTCTGACGTGGGAGAATATACTATATTATATGAAAATGGCATGAAATGAAAACAGTAATATTTTAAATGTTTCATTTTTATTTTAAATTTTTTAAAGGAAAGTATAGGCAGAACATAACAGAAGATGCATTGATTTAAATAAAAGAACTTCTTTGTTATAATTACATAATTTCTGATAAAGTTTAATGTCTAATAAATGCTTAATTTCTAATAACTGTTAAAATGCAATTAAAAATCTCTTATTATGCCATTTGTTTCAGCAGGTATACATTTTTTAAGCCCATTTTACTTCAAAATATGTTCGCTTTTCAGAAAATTATATATACACGCATAAATTGTAAAAATGTATCTATTTTTTGACAAATATGCTTCCATATTTATTACAGTCATTTTATGAAATTTTCTACCTGTATTTTGAATTTGAAGTGAAAATTCTTATTTCTGAACAAATGCAGAGTAAGGAGACCGCATGCCGGAATTGTAGATCACTTAGCCGTCGGGGACGTTGCCCAGGCTGCACCATGAGGAGGTAGATCACCATCTGCTACGATGTGGGGCACTTCAAGGACTTACGGAGGTGTGGAGATATTGGGAAGCGAGAGCGCTTTTGGGGCAATGACTTCGATCTTCTGTTTTTGTTACACGTTCTTTTGTCACCTTTTTTCGCCTTGCCATTGGAAATAAAAAAATTCTGAACAAATAAACCTACTTATTTCAAAAGAGATACATAATAAGATTATTCAGATTTTTTAGGTTGTGACATTTACAGAAATATTTCTTGCTTAAGTATATTTGTTATCTTTTCTTCTCCTTTCACATAGTATAATAACAAAGAGATAATGATGAATCTATGACATTTATTTCGTCCCTTATGCTGTGTATTAAAGGAACTATTTTGAAATATTTCTATTTTGAGAAAAATAAATAAAGGAATTGTACAAAAGGTGACAAGAAACATGAAGGTAGAGATTGCCTTTTCTATTAACACTTTTCAAAAGAGTAGAATATGGTAAGAAATGCTTTCTATTTAATATAACTGGAAACTACCCGAAACTTAAATGCGCAAAATAAAGAATGTTTACTAGAACTGAAAGTGAAGTGTTTTGTTTCTATTTCTCCTTAGAAGAAAATGTATTTCGACGTGAAAATGCACCCTATAGAATTCAAAAGTACAGTAAAACTGCTTTTCTTTTAAGTAAATACCTCTCATGAAAATAAGAATTTGTCGCCAGAACGTAAATTCCCGTTTACTCAAAATCTACTTTCACCTAAAATGAGCAGTGTATTGTTCTGTATTGCTAGAAATAATCTTCATCTGATTAGCTACATCTATTTCTTTGCTTAAAGGTTAAAAAAATTCGATGTGCGTTCTTAAGATCTCATTTACAGTTAAACAGCCAACCCCAGAGATGGACCACGAGTACGTGGATGAGAAGCCGCTGAATAAGTAAGCGGGGTCTCGCTTCTCCTGGGGGTATAATAATGGTGGTTATTGAGTTACCCTCCTTCCAGCTATAGTACGTATCTCCTTCGGGAGGCACCTCGCAATCTTCTTCATCCTGCACATAAATCAATTCCTATCTCTCTTGAAGAAAACTGGCGCAGAGACAAAACAGAATTTCAAATATTTACCGATGGTTCAAAAACTGATAAGGGAAATGCCTCTGCTTTCTGTGTCTATTCATCACAAATGGTGGACCAAATTAGATGATAATAATAGTGTTTTTCAGGCTGAGATGGTAGCATTGAGTGAAGCCATGCGCTGGTTATCACAAGAGTCCCTGGCAAAATGCACTATTATTCATACAGATAGTCAGTCGTCCCTGAAAGCTCTTGCGGCTCTCCAGCCAAACTCAACTATTGCCCCGGAAATCCTAAACATCTGGAGCTCCTTAAAAGCCGAAGCATTCATTGCAGATCGTTTTAGCTCACTTTTTGAATTTATTATTCTATTGTTTAATTTTTTTTCCTTTTCTTTTGTCATTCAAGGTCCCTGGATGCCTAGGCAGGACAAAGGTAACTCTGTTTACGGTTACAATTATACAGGTAGTCCACACTAATCGTGGTCTAGTAGCAAATTTCTAATTCTGTTATATTAACGACCCGTATGAAAATTTGTGAAATGTTATTTGTGAAATTTCTATTGAGATTATTTTTAGATCACTACTAGAATTATTCACCTACCAGAAATACAGAGGAAAAATATATAATAACATTTCTCGCATACGGAAATATTGTCCTAGAGAAACATTGTGTTTCTAGTTTTCAAATTCCGGAAACAAATAAATCTTTGCATATCTCATTTTGAAGTAGAAAGATAAAAAATGATTGTAATATTTGTAATTACTGAAAGATTTATAAGCTTATTTTTAAAAGAAACGCTGATATCTTTCCCTCGTCGAACCTTAACTTTCAGACATAAATAATGCAATTTTTTCATTTATCAGATGTCATCTGCGATTTTTAAGGCAGAAACTTAATTCTTAAAGGATATTGCACGTAATGCTTTCTGTTATTTTTAAGTCACAAACGTGACGCTTAAAGTATAGTAAAGCTTTATTGTATGCAATGTTCTCTGCTACCTAAAAATCTTTTCTCCTTAAAACTGAGCGAGAAAAAAGAGCTTTTTAGGATGTAGAGTGGAATTTTTTTTAGAATTTGTTTTGCCATCATACCTTTAGAATACCTTTACATAATAACCAAAATAGATACAATAGGCTCCGCTTAATGTGATCACTTCGGCACTTAAGAATTTTGATAACAATAACCGAATCGGGTAAAATAAACTATATTTTTATCACATCAAGGGAAAAGAAACAAAATTCTTTACATCTTCAAAGTAATCTCCTCCAACTGCAATGCACTTGTGCTACTTTTTTTAAACCTCAAAACATGTCTTAAAATAGATTTGTCTGGTAAGCATTGTGTTAAAATTTGAAAATAATACTTTGAATATTAGAGAAAATATGTATATTTGTAGAAAATACTTTTTTATTGCACATATGCGAAACTTAACGTAATTTTTCTTTCATAACTTCACAGCCAGATATATAGGAAAATTTATATAAGAATTCCAGTTGAATACCTTTAAGATTGAGAAAGATATCGGCATTGTAGTGAGGTGAATTTCGGTTGCATTCTAAGAGAAGCTAAATGACGAGGGTTCTTGCACAAATTGATGTTTTTTAAATTTGAATCTTTGAATAGTTATCGTCGAAATGCCATTTAAATAATGTACTTAATTTATGAGTATACCTGGGTATTCATGATATCATACTTTCAGAAAATTCAATATTACTGTCCAAAAACAGAAGATCTACAGAAAGTGTCATTTCAGAATGCTCAAATTTCAAACAGTAAATTAGTATATACGATGTAAGGATTTTTTTGTCATTTTAGACACGTTAATAATCCATATTAACGTGGATTTAGTGAATAATATGTACATCCAATCAAGTAACAGAAGGATTATCTAAAATTCAAGAATTCCTACGCATGTTTTAGAATCGCATTGGTAGCTGAATTCCAAATTGATGTAAGTAAACACCATAAGATTTCATTGAAAGCGAGGAATTTGTATGCTTAACTGAGATCAAAATAAGACTTGATACATCTTATATGCTTTAGAATTTACGTAAAAAATAAAAGCGCAGAGGGTTATCTTCAGCTATTATTGGAAATAAGAATTGCAAATTCTTTTGAATATTATTTCCTTAAAAATTCCTGGAATATTATTTTTCCAATATAAACGACAAAGCAATAAATTCAAAGGCAATGTCATATTTTAAAATTTCTCAGGATATGTTACATGTCCAGATATTCGATATTAAATATAATTGAAATATAGAAGTATTTAAAAAATCATTATTTCACAAACTAATGATTTTAATCAGTTTAAATTTAGTAGGATTCTAGATTTAAAATTGTCTTTTAAACTAAATTTTGATTATTTCAATTTATATGATATAAATTGAGCATTAATAATAGTAATAACATTATTTCAATGATGCAAATCAAATCAAGTAGATTAATATTGCAATTTCTTTCTTCCTTACTAGTATATAAAGTTTGACATGTTTGCTTTGCAAATTCATACTAAAAATGTTATCGATGGACAAATGAACTACCATATTCTCTTCTATTTGTGTAATCATCAGTGAAAATTTCTTTGTCACGGCTTTTTTGATAAAAGAACATAATAACCTAGCAATGCTAACAAATAAAGATAAAAAATATGATGCTCTTCACTGATGATGATAATAACGCAGGCACCAACCAAGGAAAAAGAAAACGAAACCATTTTTATACATCAGATTTCATTATTTGCCAAAAATGCGTTTTCTCAGCCGACGCTTTTAATTTCTATGCCATCCTCCACCGAGAAAAAAAAATCGTCCAATTTATATTTGGGAAATAGATATTTAATTTAATTCTTTGAGACCAAGAATGAATCTCTGGCAAATTCAAAGAAAAGGGCTTTGATATAAAACGATGTAAAAATAGAAAAATCTGGAAATAAGGATAAAAACTAGATAAAAAAGGTAAAACTAGGACTTGTTCTGGTATGATTAATTTGTCTGTTGCAGTTATGATTTTTCCTTTTTTTATTCCTGAAGCAGCTCAAGCACACATCATGTTGAGGATTTTATTTGGTTTTCTTAATTCCAATAGGAAAAATGAAGGCTTTTAATGTCTGACAGCAGAGATCATTTATTAATGTAGTTTCAAGATTTTGCAAAATGTAATTTTTTAAAAAAACAAGAAGCAGAAAAAAACCGGCTTATCGAAATTTCGTGCTAGCTTTTTTGATTAAGTTTTTTTAGGTAATTATTTATTTACTTTTCCTTTTTTCGTGAAAAATTTCACTAAAATATATTTTTTTGAATTTTTTATTGAAAGGATTGAATAAATTGCCTGTAAATCTTACTGTATTTCATTTGCATTGTCTTATATGCATAGGAATTAAAGAAATAAACGAGGGAAATTTTAATAAATCACACTGGATAAATTTAAAACAATAGCATGATCATTCTTTTCTGATTTATGAAACATTGTTAAAGAAAAATTTCATTGATTTTGTATTTAATTTCTTTGAAAGAATATTGCATTGATCCTTAGCAATAAGTTCTGTTTAAAACATAAATTTTCAATTTCTTATAGACAGGTAAATTGCGATTGTACTAAATATGATGTGGGTTTTGATTCGCAACTTACTCTTAATTAAATCTTTAAAAACTATGAATTACCATTAAAGTTATTAAAAACTAAATCATCAATAATTCATCAAAACTATAAATGATATAATTTATGTGAATTTTAGCCAAAGTTGTTATGATGTTGTAACTTAGTTAAATTAAGACTCAAAAAGGAACTTCACAATTAAGGGCAAAATCCAACGGTTATAACTACCAGCTATAAAAATACAAGTTAATATAAAGAGTTGAAAAATGACCATTTTTCTTTATACATAATTTTGAATAACATGTCATTATTGATTCTGTTAATTTATATCTTGGCTTAAATTAGAGTATATGTTCTTTGGTTTCAATCTTTCGTTTCTATAACCGCCAAAATCAAGAAATGGTTTGAAAAATCTGCCATCCATAAACATTTCTCAAGGTATATTTGTAACTTTTTTGTATTATTATTTAAAAATAATACGCACTATTGTAAATTAATTGTTTACCAGTGTTTTCATTATTTATAGTTTGCAAATCAGATCTGCTTTTATAATTTGAAGAGAACAAAACTGAATATCTAAGAATATAGCCAGATTTATTTTTGTATACTGCATTTCGAAATCCCATGAAACTCCATTCTCTCTCTTCTATAATATACTCCGAAGCTACAGGTGTTTCAGAAAGCACATCAATGGATGAAGACTGCATAGTAGAAATGTCAAACAAAATGAAAAAACGCGATTTAAAGGCATATTGATAGCTTGCAATGTTCCTGACTGTGAAATTTTTTCAAAATACTTTTGCATTGCTATTTTGTTTACTTAACACATTATTAAGGCTGTCTCAAGATTATAGGTTACATGACGCTATTTGTTCCAGTACAGAATACAGGTTCTGTGATACAAAAATCTGCAAAAGTTGAAAAAAATTACCATATTCATGAATAGATTATCTAAGTTCAGAAATAAAACCAAAAACCTTTTTTTTATTTTGAATTTTTTGTTCAATAGGTGTCATAACTTTAGCTAGAATGAAAAATATATTTATTAGTGGCGATTATTAGGTAAATTTTAGAGCTAAAGTGTTGCTAATAAATTAATATGAGCAATACATCAAAAGACTTTTGAAGCTAGCAATGAAACAACCACCTTTCATTAATAATAAACATACCGGCACTTGTATATTTAATGCTGGTACGTTTAGTTTGATGAAATATATATATATTACTATTCGTACCGTAACCGGAGCGATTTTGAGAAAAAAAATTAATTGTTTGATTGAATGCAAAAAATTGAATTTAGTAAGGAAATATCTATCCAGGAATTCAGGAGGTGATTTCGTGCTATTCAGAACTTCTTGTAATAAGTATGGCCTTTTAAATGAGATTATTCCCACTTAAGGGGCACCTCAAATATGGAGATGAGAACTTGCCTTATAAGTAAGCAGTGTCTCGCTTCCAGGTGGGATATAGTAGTGGTGGGTGTTGAATTACCGGGAAACTGGAAGCCCAAGCTCGGCCAGACTACCTATACAGGGTTTGAGTCCAGAGTGGCACCAGCCGGAAAGGAAACTGCACCGCCAGCACGGAGAGTACAGACAATTGCAACACACCGCTCCCGTTACCGCAATTTAGTGCATAGATAGAAAACAGCAAGTGCGTGTCAAAATAATCTCACCACCCAACTACGCCAAGGCCACTCTTACAGGCCCAGCGTCATCGGGGTCCAACCCCTCACTTGACTTATAGGCATAAAAAGACACAGGCCCGAAGTCATCATTCTCTGTGTGAGATTCCACATTAGTTTGGAACTGGGGCCATGGAGTCCGAAGACGTCCACCCCGGGGTACCAGTCCACTCCTTGACATCAAGCGTCCCGGGAAGGCCGGGAATCTCTGGACAGACGAGAGGCTAGCACGGAGAGGACAGCCGGGGCCCCAACCCAACCGGGCAGAGAGGGCGCAAGCCGAAACCCCCAATGCATCACGAGAACAGCCCCGAGATTATTGGGTCTAATTTAAGAAATGACTACAGGCATCGCCCATATCTTTACCTTACACCCTTTTTGGGTAGGTTGGGCCGTCGTGGGTATTAAGGCATCGCCCATAACAAGGGCGGTCATTAATTACACTATACTGAATTGAGATAGAGAGAGAGTTCCAAAGATTTTTTCATATTGTCCCTGTTCCCGTAGTTTAGTGGGCAAATGAATTACCCCTTCGGATGGCGGGTCGCACATGAGCCTCTTGTAATAAGGGCTACTATGCGAA
Source organism: Araneus ventricosus (assembly GCA_013235015.1). Classification (NCBI taxonomy): domain Eukaryota; kingdom Metazoa; phylum Arthropoda; class Arachnida; order Araneae; family Araneidae; genus Araneus; species Araneus ventricosus. The sequence continues at coordinate 22,167 of BGPR01004599.1, read as the reverse complement.
GGCAATAAATAATTGTCTCGGCGGTCGGATCATTCAAGTAAATCCGCATGCCTAGGCTTGTTGGAGTAATGCGTCTATTATTATATATGAGATTTAATTACTTCTGTGTTATTTTGTACTTTCGCTTATCCATCACGTTTAAAATTTTGCTCTCACCAACGCCTGTAGTTTTCAGCTTCGGACCTGCAAACTATTACGAAACTTGTTTTGAATGGTGTGTACGAAGTCCTTTTCGCATTTGATCCATTTTTTATCACCCTATACAATTGTGTTTCACAAAACATTACAAGTATCACATTAAATCTACTACTCCCTCTATTTCAAGAAGAGCAATTGAATACCATTTACAGCCTAATGTTCCCATTTGGGAACACTGAACTGAAAATTAATTTAAAAATAAAATATCATCCATATTACTTTGAAATATTGTTATTCATAATTGAAAGTACGCTTGATTTTTTGATATAGAAATTATTTTTCAGTTATAAAATGGTCAATGTACAGAAATTCTTAAAAATGGTCTTTTTTCATTTTAATTTATGCGTAGCATAAAAATTCATAAAAAATTAAAAACTTTACCAAAATTTCTAAAAATGGTGCACATAGTTATAACTGTCCACTTCACTAATATATATAAAATATAATTATATAAATAAAGCATTTGCTGTAATTCATTCAAGTTCTGTGTTCCCAATTGGAAAAAATTTCCAGTTGTCACTATTCTGTGAAAGAAGGAATTTCTATGTTATGAGTTTCCACTGAAAACAAAATGGAAAGGATAATTCTCTTATAGACCAGGAAAGAAAATCTCCTTTGGTTGCTAAAAGGTTAATGCCTTAATTTTGGAGGAAAAAACCTTTTTATCTATAATCTGGGGAGAGTAATTATAAATGTGTCGAATAAGCATTTATGTATCACCGGAATTATAATTATGTAGCTATTGTTTCTTCTAATTAATATTTTCATCTTCCAATCCAGCTAATTAAAAAACATTCTGATGCACAGGGGAAAAAAGTACACATACGACAACGAAATGGGAATTGTATTTGAACTACTTCCCAGAGTGCCATAAGATACAGTAATAGAGTTTCATTTTCTACCATTTTTGTGCAAAATATATTTTTTATTCATTTAAATTCATAAATTTTCAATTGAATTCATATCTGTGCTTAGTTATAAAAATAATTTTTACAATACTTTACTTATTATTCAGTCTTATCATCACAGTCTTCCATCTCAGTGTCTAGTGTAATGAGCGTAATCAGAAGTGGCAAATGTTCCCAATTGGGAACACTAAAGAAATATAAATAAAATTTTAAATTCATATTTTAATGATTGATATCATTAAAATGAATCATTAGGAGGTGAGATTTGCAAAAAAGTAATTAAAAATTAACCTGGACCTGATTGCGATCTGTAAAGGATTAATACAAAAATATTTGTTTCTTCTGCTATGTTGAAGTTTTAAGAGACAGCACGTGAATAATTTGCATTTGCATAAGATTTGCGAAGAGTATAGGAAATATAGACGATAGATAAAGAAATTTTGCAGGAAACCTTTCTTGCATAGCAGAATATGTATAAAACTTTTCAGCCTAGAATAAATAGAGAAAGTAATTGGAAGCAGAAAAACTGAAAAAAAAATCCTAGGACGGAAAAACTAAACATTTATTTTTGTTACCTGGTAGAAGAAAATGCATTTTAACATTAAATTCCGAATGCAAATATACTGGAAAACGTTACTTTGAAGTAAATATATTTTATGAGAATAGACATTTTGTTTATAAAACCTAAATTTCAGTCTGCACGTTATTTGTCTTCATCAAAAAGGACGGAATGTTGTTAAAGTAATGTAAAAGTGAGCAAAGGAAATGCATTAAAGGGACTAGTCTCGAAGTACAGTACTTAAATTCAAAGTCTTTTTAAGAGGTATTATTACGCATGTTCACACATTCATTAATCGAATTCCATTTAATTATTAGTAAGAAGGTCTATTCTGGTACCCCCGGTTGGGTTGGGAGACGTCACTTTTTCCCGTTAACGTGCCTTGGAAAAGAGTGACGTCTGTAGTATAAATCAAATATCCAGTATTGTTTGAGTTTGCAAAAAAACAAGATTTTTGATTTTTACATTTCACGCACAGACACATTTTCAGATGAGTTTCACGATGAAAAGTATCTTTAAAGCTTAAAATATAACATATTAACTGAATTTAGTTTTATAACTGTATTGAAAATTCAACTATAACGTCCCATATATGAAGTTTTGATCTTTTTTTTATTATTATAATACAAATTCAGTATTTGCATTGAGCTGATAAAAGGTTGAGATTTCACTTACAGGTTTATACAGATCAGAGTTTATTATAATACAGTGGTAAACGACCCTGATTAGTTATGACGTTAACCATATTAGACCTTTTAAAGGGTATTCCTCGATATTTTTTTGCAAAATAGTTAAGAATAACAGTGAAAATACATTTTTTCATTTACTTTTTATTAATTTCCTAATTCTACATTAACGACTTAATATTTTTGAAGAATTCACATTTGCTATTTCTAAAGGTTTAAGAAGCTCTGATATAGAGATATTCCTGATTTTTCAATCTTATAAATAGTTTTTGCATCTGAGACTTTCATTTTACAAGAAATAGAAAAAAACATGAACTCTTTCAACAGGAATTTGTAGGAATGAAACATGGAAACAATTCCGAAAAAACTAGTTATAAAAATAGAAGAAATTCAAGGTAATGAATCATTAGATTGACATATGAATCGGCAACAAGTTAACATTTTTCCATTAAACATTGTAACACAATCTGCATAAAGCTTAGTAATTGTCATATTAAAATTTTAAGAAGGGCGGAAAATTTTCTTGAATGACCGGATGGGCCAGATTTTATGCAAATATATGACGGTTTCAAAAACATTTAAATACTTTACCAGAAAAACTTTCCAGAAACTTTCATATGCTTTACTGCTCTGACCAATGTTTTACAAACTTTGCATAAATTAAAACAAAAACGAAAAAGTTAAATACATGTGGCAATGATTTGTAGATACATTTTACTTTCCTTCAAGGAATTTTACTATCACACATTTCAACACATTTTTTTAAAAAATTATGAACACGGAAAAATGGTATCCCTTTTAAAACAACAATGCTATAATATTTCGTGAATATTTAGGGTGCTGACACTGGAGTATAATGAACACTTTTTATTCCGCAAACAATTCAATCGTTGATTGCAGAAACTCCATGAGTCAATAATATCAAAATATAGGGAGCTTTCAAAAATATGTTTAATATTTTTTAATCCATGATTATATATTTCTACCTGGTAGATTTTATATACCTATAATGTGACTCGACTTCAGTTCTGCCATTTCTTCAGTTAGTATGTAAATACTCTTTTACAATGCTAAAACAACATAAACGGAATTTTGAAAAAAAATAGATTCATGAGGTTTATGCACAGAGCGATTCAGTTTCATAAAATTGTTTAAATTTACGATAAATTATGGTAATAATTTTTCAATCATCTGTTCAACATTTTTGCAATAACGCTATGAGCAGTAAATTGATCTATGAACATGTATTTTACCCTTAAATTTTGAATGATGGTTACCATTATTACAAAAATATTATTTATTTTAGTTCTGAAACTGATCTGACTTATCACAATCATGCTTTTCTCAATGTCACGACACCCCCTTAATGTTCAGTCAAGAAAAAGAATACAAGAAACAAAATATTTAAAAGCAGTGAAGAGGGAATATATCAATGTTTGAAACATATTAAGTTATAAAATATTGAAAGTCACGAAGGTGTCACAGCAGGCAAATTTCCTGTTTTCTCTTTAATCTTTTTTTCCATCAAACATCTGAGGCCGCGGTGGCCTAGCGGTAAGGTCTCGGCTTTGGGGCCGGAGGGTTCCAGGTTCGAAACCCGATTTCTCTGAAGATCCGTCGAGTATGGGGCTTGTTGCACCCTAAATTATTCATAGTGGCCAAACGTCCTCCCGTTGGTGCGGCGTGGAAGTTTGGAGAGGGGGCGCTAGCTCAAATGTCGTCATCTGACCGTGTTTCAAAATTACGTGTTCCGTCCCAAAATAGCCCTCTTTTTGCTTCAAACAGGGATGTTAATATAGCTAAACTAAACCCATCAAAGATATTGTATAAATCTTTAATGCGTTTGCTTTGCTTGATTAAATTTCAGAAACGCTAGAATTGCATGTTTAAATTTCCAATCATCTCATTTTTCTCTTATCCAAGAAGATGTAAATCACGTTGTTTTTAGCCACCTTTAAAATTTATTCTAAAGTATATGGGTAAATTGATTATTATTTTATGCTGAAAGGCAGAGATAACATTCGAATTCCAAGAACATTTTAAGAAATGAAGAACACATAAATACCATTATCAATGGATGCAAGCCAAAGAATATTCAATTATCATTCATGTTCTTTAAAATGTTTTGCTATCACTTATTTTCAAAAAACGATCTGGAATAAAAATGATTTAGATTAATTCTATTTGTATATTAAATTTCGAAAATAATATAAAGCCTCCTAATTTTAATTTGCGTTAATTAGATTAGTTACTATTTATCCCTCATTGCCATGCTATTTTATCTTTAGAAAAATGCAGTTAAATGTATTTATAGAAATACTTTGAATCGGTTTAAATTTAAGGCTTTAATTACAGATCTTTTGGAATGGAGAACCCTTAAATAAAAATACATTGGATGCAAGCTAAAGAATATTCAATCATCATTCATGTCCTTTGATATGTTTAACTATTACTTGTTTTCGAAAAATGATCTGCAATAAAAATGATTTAGATTAATTCTATTTGTATGTTAAATTTAGCGAATGGTATAAAGCCTCGTTACTTTAATTCGCATTAAATTTTAATTACTATTTATCCTCTATAAATGCGCTTTATTTATCACTAAAAAATGCAGTCACATTTATAGAAAGAGTTTAATTGGTCTAAATTTAAGTAATGGATTGCATTCTTTTTCGTGATAACCTTGAGAATCTTGTTCCAACCACATTGCTTGATAAATGTAATGAAAAGATAATTCAAGATAATATTTTAGGCAGAAGAGCTCATTAGTTTATATGCTGCGCTAAAAAATGTCAAAAACTAGAAGATGCAAATAATATATGATAAATATGTAACTACTGAGTCCGCAGAGGTTTTGGTTTGCAAACAACCAAGCAATGTTGAAATAAAGAGTAAAAAGCGTAATAAGCTTTTAGTAAATATAATGAAAGTGAAAATATGATTTTCAATAAAAAAAAGAAAGCTTTTTCTTTTTCATTTGAAAAGTTTTTGGCAAACTATAATTTAGAGTTATACTCAACGATTTCATAACAAAATTTCTTCTGTACATTACAATTCAAAATTTCTGAAAAGAATGACACAAAACTTTAAAGGTACCTACTTAAATAAGGGCCATACCCTCTTTAACTTCAGAATGATACTCTCTTCATGAAAGTAGTTCTAGGTATAGAAATCTATGCGCTTATGAGATGAGACCACTTAAACACCACCTTGTGGCAAACTCCGGAGTTAGGTGACTATCGAAAACGGTACAAAATGGGAAGAACGCCAATAACAAGAGTTGTAGGGATTATTTAGTACAAAAGACACTTTCTGTATATAATATGTAAGAAGACGCTTAAAATGCACATTTGATTGATAGCGATTTCCGAACGGACGTCACAAAATGGGTTAGAAAGAAAAAAACAATTAGTTATCTCAAGATACCCTTATTTTCGGTGTTCAAAGTGCTCTCCGTCATCTACAATACTACGTTCGAGCTGTTTAATTTCACTTTTGCGCATTTATAATTGTGGTTCACTAAATGCAACAACTAATACGTCATCGAAAGTCCTGCAATGTTCGAGGAAGCATACACCTTCTGTTTGAATTATTCCTACAGGAAAAAGTATAATCGGGTCGTGTTTTTTTTTAAAAATAACATTTTCTCCTTTTTGTCCAGTGTCTATGACCATCAATTTCGAAAATGCGAACAAAACATGTGAGCATTCTGTTCTTGTGTACGCATAACTAGACAGAATTTTTGTAATAAATCTATAACGCTGAACAACTTTGCTACGCTTTGACATTTTCCCCTTATTCTGCTACCGTTTTCGAGATCGAACGCTAACTCCGGAGTTTCCCACCAGGTGGCGCTGTAAGTGAGTTCATCGCATACCGCATGAACGTTTTACTATACATAGCACTACTTTCACGACTATAGCTGCCGTTTGATTAAGGGGGGGCTGCTTATTTAAGTGCCCTGTACGTGTACTAGGATTGAAAAGGAGTCCGGTATAACGTGTTTTATGAAAACGTGACCGATTTCAGATTATTTTCTTTTACAGGGGAGACAAAGGCAAGATGACGAGACGGGCAAGAAGAAGAATGACTTATTTTAAGTACATACTGCTTTTACTTCACGACTATGCGGTTATTACTAGCTCTCCAGACTGCTAGAAAGTAAAAAAATCGCACTGTGAATTGATTGCCGCCATTTCATTGTTTATTATATGGTGTTCGTGTATTCTGTCTGACTTGTTGTAATTTTCAAGATCTTCTACGTAAGATTCAGTGGACCAACACCTAAAATATTTGGTTAATCTTTGTTATGTATGACTACCTTAGACAATATGCTTTTCACAATCACTATTTATTTTTATCTTATTCTTGTTAATCCCACCACAAAAATCAAAGACTTTTAACATTTCTGATCAAGGAAAGATGATCGGGGCAAATTGACGATCTCGTCGTCTTGCCCTATGTGCTTTTTACTGTTTTTTTTATAAATGATTTTTTTATTTATTTTCTATAATTTTCTTGAGCTTCATGATTCACAAACTGTTCTATAACAGAATATATTGAACGAACTTAACTAAGAAAGAGATGTTTGTTCAGAAAGAAAGACAGAAGTTGCAAGAAGAACGTTTAAAGCTGCGAAGATAGTAGGCTCGAAGTACAAAAAAGGAGTTGTTACAAAGAAACTGAAGTTTGATCCCTGTAGAAAAACAAAGAAGCCCGAATTTCTGATACTCATGACGTCAGTTCAAACTTCAAAACAAAATATAATGTAGTGTATTGCGTGTGATCAAATTTACCAGTCTCCTGTACCGGGGCAAGTTAACAATTTGCTTTCTTTTTTTAAATGGCAAGATAACTTTGATTATATTAAAACAAAAATTTTCCCATTTAGGTGCAACACAATAGGAGGTTAATATAATAATACATACAAAGGAAAAAATTTATCTCAAAAACTGCATTTATTAAAAATGATGAACTTCTAGCATCGTCAACTTGCCCTGTCTCCCCTAGGTAGATAAGATAGGTAATATTCTTGCTATTGTTTTAATTTGATTCTTTAAAAGAAGATGTAAAAATAGATTTTGGCTAACTTGTTAGTTCTTACTTTTTCACTTCGCTTTTTTTAACAATGATTGTTCCATTTCATTTGTTTTAAAAGTACGCCAAATGTAAGTCCCCAAAATGCGTATTCTATTTGAACTTTTGATTATGCAAAAGAATGACATATTCTGATAGATTTTGACCTTCCTCTGAAAATATATTTATCCATCAGAAATGTTATTTTTAACAAACTTTCTGGCATAATTTTTTTCCTTTATTATTTTGGAAATTATTTGTAATACAACTATCATTTCATGCTTTTAGTTAGAAAACTGTGAATAAAATAAACAGTTTAAAATGCTAAAACCGATTTTTAATTCAAAATTATTTAATTATAAACTCAGAAATATTGAATTTTTCCCAAATGTTCCATCAAAAATAATTCTACTAAATAATAAAGGAACAAATTAATATTTGGGTGCAATTTTGATTAAATTAATTTCCATTGTTTGTAATTTTGATTCAAATTTCTCAACAATTTACATTTATAATAGCAATTCACTTAATACTAAGAACAATTCCGTGTTCAAATAAACGTTTTCCAATTAAGGCTTCTACATTCAACCGCTCTCTACTATCGTTTATACAGTATATATTTGAGCAAGAGGAGTACTTGTTTTCCCAGTAAGGATGAGCTTCCTACCTAATAACAACTGGTTTGAAGTGCAGCAGCTCATAACATTCTTGTCCACATCTATACAATGTCATTGAACGTGTTTATCGTGGGGTTTCTACTCTCCTCTAGAGATGAAGCAGTGTGGATTCCAGTGCTCCCATCTCCATTTTCTAGATGGCACTTTCGATGCAGCAGTCGCCCTTCATTTGCATATGCATTTAGGTGTTTGCAAGCATTTCTTTAATTTTAAACAGCAAATTAGAACACTCAAATACATGGATGACATCCTGTAGCTGTTATTTTATTTTTTTGTTTTTTGGATAATGCGGTTGATCCTGTGAATTACATATACATCCAATTTACCGAAAGACGATTTCATTAAAATCTGAGGATTTCTACTGTTGTTTTTATTCAAAGATCGAATGCTATTCAACTTGTTTCTTTTTTTATTAATAGTTGTGTTTATTGTGGAGAAATTTATTTACGTTGTAAGTAAGAACTTCTTGATAGTTCACAATGTTTAAGAAAATACCGGTGAATCTGGAATAAACAAAGATTCCATCGGAAATATTGAGTGTGCCTGAAATAATAAATTAAAGAAATAGTTTTAAATTGAACATTATCTTGATTGTGGGTTATTTTCAATGATTGAGAGTCGAAAATAAAATCTAAACATTTTACATGACCTAAAAAGTGTTAAAGGGCATGCCAACAAAATTATTGAAAATTTACTTATTTTTATTCACATTAGAATTCCTAGGATTTCCTGTTTCTCATTGGAACAATGAGATACAGGGGAAAGTTTACTTCAAACAATTTTCGCACCTTTTGTAGCTATATTTAATTTTTCTGCACAGAAGTAACTGAAATTTTTCGAAGAAAAGAAATAATTAATATTATTTCTTCTCGGTATGTAGTAGACAGTCTACTAGTCATCTACTATATAAAGAGTAAAGATAGAGAAACTTTCATCATTTTACAAATAGACGATATGAGTCAGTTTTCTGAAAGATGGATTAATATAAAAAACTAAATTAAAAAAAATTTGATTTCTTTAATAATAATTTATTTTTATAAAACTTATTATTTTTTATATATTCATAATCAAAGATATGTATCATTTTCTTTCTTTTTGCCACGGTGAAAATTTCAGTATCTTTACCTTGTAAATTCCTTCAATATATGCTGTACAAGTACAAATTGATCAATATATTATTTTCAGTTTGTATAATAGAAGATGAATGGCTTTTTTTCACAGTTTTATTGATAAGAGAACATAAGAACCCTACACTGTTAACAATCAATGACTAAAAATCATGGTGCAGTTCAAAAATGATAATAATACAGCCACCAAACATATCGGAATAAATAAAAAAGATAATCAAACCTTGTACTATACATCAGATTTTATTATTTGCCCGAAATGCGTTTTCTCAACCGACGCATCTAATTGTCCTTCCAGTTTTCTTCTAGAATGAAAACGTCGAATTAATATTTGGGAGATACGATATTTCATTTAATTCTTTCAAACCAAGTATGAATCTCTCAAAAATTCGAAGATAGCGGCAAAAACGCAAAAAAGGTTGTAATAATAGCAAGATTGGAAGCGAGAATAAAAAAGGTAAGATTGAGGTTCGTTCTGATATGATTAATTTATCCGCTGCAGTTATGAGATTCTCCATTTTCTTTGCTGAAGCATTTTAACCAGCCATCATTTAGAGAATTTTATTTCGTTTTCTTAATCACAGTTGGTGAAATGAACCCAAATTTTATTGTGTGATCTCAGAGGTCCATTTATTAATGTATTTTCAAGAATGAGTGAAAAGTAACCCTAAAAGGGAGAAACAGGATATTTCTTGACTGGTTGTTTTGATTTAGTAATTTGAAATTCAAATTTTCTTTCCATGAAATATCTATTTAAATTTCCGGTTTTTGAATTTTTATGAAAGATTTGAATGAAATGCGGTTGATCTTATATCTTATTTGGATTATCATATATGCGAATGACATAAAATAAGGATTGAGTATAAATTTTATAAGCCACACTGATTAAAAATATAGCAACAACATGATAATATATTTTTCTGTTTAATTTAAAAAAATTCCATTGATATTATAATAAGTTTCTTTGAAAGGTTATTTTTAATATCTTTAACGTTTAAGTTAATTTTAAATATAGATTTCCAGTTTTTTGAGATTCCGTTAGTTATTTAAATATAGAATCGCCTTATCTAAGAATGTTAAGCTTCATTGTACTCTAAGTTAAAGTCATTAAATAAGCAGTAGGTCAAAAGTGGTTTCAGCTAAAGTTGTTATGAAGTGGTCACCTGAATATTCTGAAGCTTACATAGTAAAAACAGAATACAACTACACTCATATCCATACATTAGGAATAATGGTAATTTGTAGGAATTAAACTACAAGGTGGCCATAATTTATTGGGCGCATTTCAAAAATTAATTAAAAAAACTAATATTGTTTATTTTCTAAAATGAGAGAGCAAATAAAAAAGGTATTTTTTTTCAGATTGGTGGCGTACCATTACGGCGTTCTAAATTTGCGACAACGAGAGATTTATATACGCAATGGCTACCGATCAGCAGAATCCGATGAGCATTTTCTGGTTTCCTGTTTTAGTTTTTCTTGAATGTATCGAAAACTATTTTGTTTTCGAAATACAATTTATAAGCAAATTAAAGAGCGTGGATTTCCTTACAAATACATGCTTTTATTTTTCTTCTAGCTTTAATAGTTTCGCAGATAAAGGCTGTCAAAAATGGGAGATGTCCAATAATTTAAGACACCCTAGAACGCCGTAACGGCGCGTTACCTATTTGAAAAAAAAAACTTTTTAAAATGCGCTCTCATTTAAAAAATAACCAGTAGTTGTAACATTATTAATTTTTTAAATTAATTTTTGAAATGGATCCAATAATTTATGACCACTCTGTATAAAAGCACAAAAAATTGCTATAAAGTCTATTTAATACCATTTTACTCAATACCATTTTCTTGGTTGTAACTTATTCCTGGTGCTATCCATATGAATATACGACGTGAGCCAGATTCCTCGGAAAGCAACACACTGGCCCGCTGCTCTGAAAATCAGATAACACGTTCCCTCACCTGACTATCCGGCCCTGACAGTGATCTGCTGTGAGTGTTAACCATTCTGTTCAATGCCATTTCCTGGGCTGTAAGAGACTACTGTATCTATCCATTTGAATATACGACGTGTGCTGGAGCGTCTTCTTGCATTTCTATCCTCTTAGAACTGCTTTCATAGCCTAGATATGTCATTCTATATTATTCCCAGTTTCTGAGATACTTCCAACTGCTTCCGGCCACGTTCTAACCTACCGACAATTCTGTCACACGAAAAATCATTCATGTTAGTCCTATCATGGCTTCTCGTCTATGAAGCATACACGCCGGTTTTTGAGCCAGTTAACATATTCCCTGCACCAGATTATCTGACCCTGACAGTGAGCTGCTATGAACGGAATATATCTGACATGCCACATACCAGCAAGGATATAGATCATACTCTGTCAACCGCCTGGTTTAGGTTATGCCACATTTATTTTAAGTAAACAAATTGTCGCTTAACAACACCACCTTTCTCACTATTTTGAAATTACATTACATTACATTACACCACCTGCATCCCCGTGTTTGGAAATTTCAAAAAGGAAGAAAATACTTAATTTTCCGGAACCATTAACAAACATTTATGAATTTTTTTAGCATCTGATATAAATAAAAATTTGACCGTATATTCCTACAAGATGTGAAAAAATATTCAGAAATGTTCGTTATTGGTTGCGAAAAATTAAATATTTTCGTTCTGTCTGAATTTTCAAAGATTGAAATATGTGGTGTTGCTTGTTAAGCGACGAAATAAGAGAAAACAACCTATATTTCTACTGAAATTGAATTATTATTATTTTTGTAGTAAGTATGATACATTATCGACATTATAAATATAAATCTACCCAAAAGTTATTAAATCAAAGTAACAAATAAAATTGGCATAGGTTATGTCTCATTTCTTTTACGTTAACAATTAAAAGAAAATAACCAATATTTTTACTGAAATCGAATAATTATTATCTTTCTAGTAAATATGATACATTACTGATTTTGTAAAAATAAATATGCAAAAATATTGTTAAAAGGCAACAAATAAAATTGATTTAGTTATGGCCCATTTGTTTTACGTTATGAAATAAAAAAACAATCAATATTATACTGAAATTGAATTATTATTACCTTCCTTGTAAATATGATACAGTATCTATCTTATGAAAATAAATCTACACAAATATTATTAAACAAAGTAAGAAATAAAACTGGTTTAGTTCACGTCTCATTTGTTTTACGTTAACAAATAGAAGTGAAGATGTATAACTGCTGAAGGGAACAAGACTCAAATTGTCATCGATCAACTTATTGGTTTTATTCTTCACGAACTCATATTCAGAAGAAATAAAGACTCCAAGAAGAATTATCCGTTGCCTTCGGTCGATTTTCACTCGGCTGTGTGGCTAATTAGACTCAAATTTGCATTAGAATCGTCTTGAGACAGCTGATGCAATATTAAACGACACAAAAAGTTGTCCAATGAGAATGAAAGTTTGTTTTTACTGCATAGAAAATAAACAATATTCTAACTTAGCGTTTCTATGTTACAAGGCATGCGAGTTGCTCTTTAGAATAATTGTTCCGGAAAATTCAATTAATGTAATACACGGATGGGTACATCCTTGGAGAATAGAACAACTAAAGAGCAAATAAAAAAGTTTGAAATTGAATTTTGACTCGGATACTTTTAAGAAGTAGGGAAGAACTTGAGCAGCAAAGTAAATGAAATTTTCAAAGGCAGAAAAATTTCATGTATTGTGCGACGGCTACTTCTATTGGAGTATTAAATTTGAACTCTTATTTAATTAAATGAAAGGAACTTTAAAATGCATATAATAACAGAAAGAAATGGAATTTTTTAGATATAGGGAGTATTTTTATATATAAATGTGATTAATAAAATATTGCATGGCATAAAATAAAATGCATTCTTATTCCTTTGATATTAATAGATGAAACAGAAGGAATCTCACAAGTAAATATATTTGCTTTCATGAAAAAATATATATGAAAGGAACTGTAAAGCCATAAATATAAGCATTGCTTTAGATATAAGAAAGATTTTATCATGCACACTTTCTCATTTTTATTACAACTACCACATAAAATCTATTATTCTCTTTATAAAAAAGGAGGTAATAAGTAAAAACTCGTTTATTTCGTTTTTATAGAAATACTGTGCAATTAGTTTTTATGCATAACATCTATACATAGTATAAAATGAAGTCCCTTGAAAGCGTTTGTATGTGTGAACGCTTAAAACTCGAGAAATAGTAAACTGATATTGGAAATATTTGTACCATTTTGTAAGGCATTTATCGAGGAAGATTTTAGTATATTAAACTCATATCAAAATCAAAAAGGGAGTTTAATAATTGCGATTTTATTAATTATTTTCCTACCAAGATCCGGTATTCACGCGCTGTATTCATGTCTGTTTAAATCTCCCCTTAAAGCGTCTGTATGTGTGAACATTTATAAGCCGAGAAATACAAAATGTTTATTGGAGATATTTGTACCATTCTGTAGGGCATTTTTCGATACTTTTCAAAATCATAAAGGGAGTTAAATAATTAAATCCAATCCAACCTCGATCCACGCATGCTTAAAACAGCAGGATCTGTGCTTTGCGTATGCGCTGAATTTATGTTTGTTTACATCTCATTTTAAACTGCTATTTTAAAGATTTGCGACTGATTTCAAAATCTCTTTATGCCTAAAAAACGAAATTCCAACTTTGGCCGGTGCATATCAGATGAAAAAAGGGCTTCGTGTGTTGCGGGATAATGAAAAAATGAAGTGGATGCTCCTGAAAGAACGGGCAAAACATTTTTGATTAATTTGCTGCTCGCCAAAGTGAGGTTTGGTGGAAATATTGCTCTTGCTGTTGCATCCTCTGGGATCGCAGCCACACTTTTAGAAGGAGGAAGAACAGCACATGCCCCATTTAAACTTCCTGTAAAAATTTGCAATGATGATATTAGTGTGGGTAACATTTCAAAACAAAGCAAATTGACTTAAGCGAAGAATGTTTTTCTCATGAACAAATTTATGTGAGAATTTCAAGAGTTACCTCTAAACAAAATCTTTTTGTCTTGGCACCAAGAGGAAAAACTTGCCAATGTTGTTTATAAAGAAATATTATGAGATAATTTGAATTTTATTTCCATATCACAAATTGCATTCTACATATTCAGTGGGTCCATGTATGTATAGAACAGATAAACGCGTGCGGAGCCGCGGATGCAACGGCTAGTAGAATATTATGATACAGAAGGAATTTCACTACTTAAATATATTTCACTTCCATGGAAAAATATAAAGAAAGGAATTATAAAGGCCATAATAGGAGCATTGCTTTAGATATAAGAGAGATTTTATCACGTAAGCGTTTTTAATTTTTATTACAAGTACCCCATCAAATCTATTATTCTCTTTATGAAAAAGGAGATAATAAGTTTAAACCCGTTTATTTCATTTTTATGGAAAAGCAGTGCAATTAGCTTTTTTGCCTAACATAGATCATCACATAGTGCCCTTTTAATATATCGCTTTCAGCATATTCATAAAAAGACATACTGGATATAATGATATGAAATGAATAATGCGCTTATTTTTTTCTGAAAAAATAAAACTGTGCGCCTAAAAGTTGATTGATTATAATACAAAAATAAGCTAATTTAGACTACAATCCTTATATTCGATTTTTTTCCTAAAATATTCCTTTTTCTTTTGAATGCTTTGTTCTCAATTCGACCATTCATTTCCAATTCATAGCTTTTTAAATGAGTTAAGATTTTCATTTTCTCCATTCTGATAAAAGATTAAAGGGCGACTTTTGTAATATTTTCTCTTATATAATATAAGGAATGCAGATAAAAAATAGTGTTTGCTATATTATATTTTTCAGCACACCAGAAATACACATGGAAATCTATTCTATTGAATAAAAATAGAAACTTCCTAAAGCCCAAAAGCGCAAAATAAAGGATGCTTACTAGAACAGAAAAGTATTTTTCCTTTATTTCACAGTTGAAGAAAATGGATTTTGACACGAAAATATCCCCTATAAGGTATGCAGTAAGATTGAAAGATACGTATAGATAAGCTTGCTTGAAAGTAAATAAATTTTATGAGAATAGAAATTTGGAAAACAGTAACATCAATTTCAGTTCACATGGCATTTGTATTCACCTAATAAGTGTGGAATATTGCCCAATTAATTTAAAGGCGAGCAAGCAGATTTTTGCATTAAAGCACTTAGTTTCCAAATGAAAAATTTTATTTTAAAATTACTGTGACAGTTATTGCTCTTAATGCATAAATATTCAGAAAACCCATTTTCCTTTAATTATTGCTAAGTGAATACCTGATTTTACTTGGTGGTACCGAAAAGAAAAAATATTTTGTTTGAGTTTCCTTATGAAAAGTACTTTTAAAGTAAGTCACCTTTGAGTAAACTAAGGTATGAGCATTGCCTTTTAAAAGACCTTTCGAAAATGTGTACATTTAAGAGTGGCAAAGAAGTAAATAACTGAATATAATAATAAATGCATTTTATTAATTTTGAAATTTTATTTATCAACTTATTTGTATTTTGTTCTGCCTCATATTTTTTCTCAGATGTAGTTTTGCCAAATTTCTAATTTGTGATTCTAATCTGTCAATTTATCATACAGAAGTTAAAAATAATTTTGAAACCCTAACCGTAATCATTAGACCATTCCGGATGAGTTTGAATGTTAATTGCTAACGACTTTTAATTCTAATAGAGTTTCTTCCTTGAAAATGGGGGCCATAACGTAAGGATTATCTTCGTCTCTGACCTTACGAAGTAATATCTCTATCGCGAAGGGGATTTCTGGCTACAATGCGTTGATAGAATTCCTCTGTCAGAAGAAAAAGATAGCTAAAATTGCGCATAATGTCATTTTATCTGGTAAATTTTAATTCTAACACTGTTACCCCACTTCGCTACATCACAGGAAGCAAATTTCTATTATGAATGTTACTTTCGGGTTCCGGAGGCTCTTAATTTCTTCTATAAAACACCTTAACAAAGTTTGCAAATAATGCCAATCTATCTGGCATATTTTAATTCTGGTACTGTACTCTACTTCGCCTCGTCATATAGCAAATTTTCACCTTGATTGTTACCTTCGGGTCCCCTGGTTCTTCTTAATTTCTTCTTTAGAAAACAGCAAAACTTGCGTATAATGAAAATCTGGAAAATTATAATTCTGGCATTGTGCCCCACTTCGCCCCATTATACATATCAAATTTTTACCATGAATGTTAGAAGGATTTCCCGAGGTTCTTTTACTCTCTTCTTTAGGAAACATAGACAAAGCGTATTATGCCAATTTAAGGGTCAAATTATAATTTTGGCACTTTACCCCAATTCTCTCCATCATACATAGCAAATTTCACCACTAATGTTACCTTTGGTCTGTTCACAAGGTTTTTCTCACTTTGTCGCCATGTTTGGTAAACCAAAAAAAAAAGATGCAATCAAACTTAACCTACATCATTGATTCCTTGATGGAACACCCTCGAAACTAGAGTATAGAGCCAAACTCTGTAACTAAAGAAAAGTGTCAACGAAAAATCAAAGGAATTGTAAACTAAGATTTAGTGTAGTTAATTGTATACATTTACTTTTTTATAACTTTCCAGCAACGATAGTAAGATGGACACGATTATTATGTTGAGAAAGAAATATATATAGCTTTACATAGAACTCATGTGCATTAATTTTTTCATATATAAATAATAGTGTATGGTTTTAAATACCCCGTATTTTCTTAATTTTAACATGGGACGCTCTAGGTATTGTGTCGTACCAAAATGAAAAAAAAAAAAAAATTAGAACCGAGTCTTGAAGGATAATGTAGGATGACAGTTGCCATTTTAATATCAACTTTGCTGTTAAGAAGAATGATAGCGGAAGCCTTCACTGCCTGCACACAACAATTCAAATGAAATTCCATATTGAATATCTTTATTTACTAAAGGAAGACTTAATAATTATGTCTGCTTATGTCCAGAAGTTAAGCATAGTTAAAGTCATATTGGAATTCATAATTGTTGAGTAAGATGACTGTAAAATGTAAAATCAGTCTAGTAATCTTAGAGTATATTTGCTATTATCTTTGATTTTATAAGAAATATCGATTTTAAGCACTTTCATTCCACCTGATTAATTTCATGTTTCGGAGAGAATTTTGTAATCCATTTTTTACTCTCTTCTTTATATACTAGAAGTTTCAAATTTAGCATCAATCTGTATTCTTGATAGCAATACACTATTTTAATATTTGCAGAACTAAATTATCATTTAATCCTTTATTAAATTAAATTTCATCTCCGTAATAGTGGCGCCACCTTGTAGTGAGTTTAAAACACAATAGACTCAAGATTAAAAAGTAGAAAAATAATTCAACTTCTAAGAAATATTTCAAAAGTTCTTCTGTTTATTACACTAATAAAAGTATGTTTTAAAAACTGTTTTCAAATAATCTATTAAAATTATAATTATTTTTTCTCTTCAATGTTTTATTATGAACTTTTTACAAGAACAAAAATTAGGTCAATCCGGGCCAGTTTTCATCACGGACTGATAAGAAAAATCCAGGACTGTATTCTCAAACTTGGGAGCTCTGGTCAATTGAAAAGATCTATCATAGAGATTCATACAGTCGTCTGTTAGAAGCATTGCACCGAATAATGCTTAATGACGCTCCCTACTGTTTCTAATAATCAGATGTATTTCTGGATCAGTATAATACAAGACATGTCCGAACAGTCTAAAATCGAAAAGAAAAATGTTATAAATCTTTAAGGAAGTCATTATGCTTTAATACCACAAGAAGTCCAATAGGATTCATAAATATTACTTCTATAAAAGGTGAATAGTTCTCATTCAGTAAGATTTAAACCATTTTATAGAATCTTCTAAAATTTATTTCTGATTGATTGTGCTTTGTTTTATAAAGACTCTCGCAGAAGATTAAGTTCTAAAAATTTTAATAAACTTAAGTAAAAGGAACGTATGCACCTACTTTGTTTTCACCTAGTTTTCTCTTAGTTTTCATTTTAACCATTCATTCTTTGAGAAAGACTTAGACGCCGCGATGGCCTGGGGGGAAGACCTCATCTTCGGGACTGGAGGGTTCCGGGTTTGAAACCAGATTTCAAAGAGTATATGAATTTGGTACACGCTAATTCCGACGCCAAAGTTCAAACAGCAGCCGGTCGCTGGTGTGCCGTTGAAATTTAAGAAGTGGTGCTTGATCAAGTATCACCCTCCTCATCTAAACACAGTTCAAAATATCTGTGTAAATATGGAATCACGTATCTGAAAACTAATTTAACACTCGCCCCGACCTGGCGCGAAGCCGTATCGGTTTATCGGAATGACCGGCCGCCGCGGCATAAAACGCCGGCACTGCGGCCGAACACTTAATAGCCCCCCATTGCCAGCGTCTCATACGACGGCTCCCCCTCCATTACAAGTGTACGACATGCCATTGGAGATGGGTCCAAACGACCCACACCGCCATTATTGTACCCACCGGAGAAGCGAGACCCTATGTACTTCTCCGGGGACTTTTCATCCCCATATTTGAGGTTCTCCCCAGTGCGATAAGTATCTAAAAACTAAATAAAAAGTACATATATGTCTTATAAATGATTTAAATGGGAAAATGTGAGAAACTGCATACGTATTTTTCATAACTAATAATAATTATTTACAATTATATTAATAATCATAATTATTTAGAATTAAATTGATGAAAAAAGAAGATATTTTAAAAATATGAATATTCTTACATCAAAGTGGCATTATAAGAAAAAAAGGATTTAAAAATATTTTCACATGTTCGTAACTTCTCTTTTAAATATTGAGAAAGAATTCTTTTGAGGAATATATTTGAAGCATTTCTAAAATATTTTTTCCGGAATTCCCAAAGTATAGTTAAAAATAAGTATTGATTGTGTCTCAAAAATTAATTACAGTTAGGAAAACAAAGAAGTCTTTTCTTGAATGAAAATGCAGGGAGCAGAAAGAAATAATCGATATGAATTAAGGATTGAAGCGCATTTCATAATTAATGCTTCTCACGGCATTAATCTGTATTAATTCATTTCTTTCGCATGAAAAATTCAGAAAAAACTGCATATCGAAATGAAAGAAAGTTAGAATCATATCTTTAATAAAAGCATGTTATTTCCTTTTTAAATTGCTGGAAAATATTTAAGTTCCCATTATATTAATTAATTGATTTCAACTGCAAAAATGTTTTATTTAATTCTAACAAATTATTATCTTTAAGCTCAGAGATGTATATCATCAGAATAAAAGAAATGTTGATGAAATTTTGTTAAGCTTTTTCTATAAACATGTATTCCGTTGATTTTCTGATGATCTTTCTAGAATTCAATAATAAGGTCTCGGTTTCGGGCCATAGGATTCGAGGTTCGAAACCCGATTCCACCAAAGATCCGTCGTGTTTGTGGGCCTAGTGCACGTTAAATCTGATGTAAAGGGCCAAACATTCTCCCATTGGTGTGATGCAAAATTTTGGAGCAAGAAGGGATGGCTGCTCGGATGTCATCCTGGTCATCTGACAACGGTTCAGAATTACGAGGTTCCTCCCAACATAGCCTTGTTGCGGCTTCGAAACTGGTCGTTAATATAGCTAAATTAAATTAAAATTGCTAGAATTCCGACAACGTCAAAGATTCGTTGGGGAATGTTCTTTAATATTACTTATTTGACATAAAAATGTCGTATTTTGGTATTTGACAGCATACGATCCATATACGCATTATGAAATTTTGGTTTTAAAATAAAAGGTAGAAAATTATTGTATGTTAGTAGATTAAAACTTATTTAATGTCCTGCTACGTATGTTTTGAAGAAATGCAGATACCTCACCCATACAAAATCACAATCTTTTAGATGCAAAGCATCATTTATAGTGGTGCGATTTCACTTTCCGAGAAATAATATCGAATTTCGCGCGTTTAAAAGATCCCTTCCATTAACAAGTAAGAAGATAGATGTATTGTTTTCATTAAACTAAATGTTGCATGCAATTAAAATTAAGACAAGAGAAATTTATTTGCTGGAGAAGATTTTTATGAATAATGCGAATTTGCATCCATAGTGAAGAAAAAGATGATTTCAGAATACCTTGTTACCAGAATCAAAATAGAAATTCAACATTAAAATCCTGATATAACAGACTAAGGCATGGAGAGGGTAATTCATTTGTGGTTATTTCTATTTTACTGGATTTAGTTAAGAAAAACATGGGATCTTCCCACATAAATTTATTTGAATAAAACTAAGAGATGATTTTCAAATAGTTTATTGTTTTATTAACTACACATATGAAACAAGAATTAGGTAAGATTAATTACCATTAAAATTTATTTCTTTGAACACAAAGATGCAGACTACAGTCGTATGAGAAATTTTAATAGATCTGAAAAATTATATGCGTATACAATAATAAGTGTTGTGTGAACCAGAATTGAGTACGAATACATTATTATATTTTTAAATATTATTTGTGCGTGTGTGAATGGGTGTGAGTGTGTTACCGTAAAAATGTATTAAGAGCTTCCACATGTGGTATTGATTTGGCAACTAGATATTTCATTTTCAAGCCTTGGATGACATTAATGTTACTGGATTAATTTAGTTATATGAACGTTTGGAGCAACTTGAGGTCTATTTAAGGATGGGCCTCGTAATCTTGAGCCTCGATCAGTTGACGAGGACGACACCTGAGCTGACACCCCTTCTCCAAACTTCCGCACCCTGCGAGCGGGAGGACGTTTGACTGATGACATCAGGTTTGACCTACACCAGGCCCAAATACACCGCGGATCTTCAGTATAGGGTGTCGAGCCTGGAATCCTCCGCTCCCGAAGCAGAAACCTTACCACTAGACCACTGCGACCTCCTAAAATTACTGGAAAAACATCCTTTATTTATTTTCAAGCTAGAACTGAAATGAAATATTAAGGCGACATACAACTCTTAAACCTCGAAAAAATGGAGTGAGAACTATCAGATTTGATACATTGTATATCTTAAACATTGCAATTCACAAACTCATTTTTGTCTAGAAAAATATCTGTTCATTCTCTTATAGCATACTCATTTTCAAACTTTTATATTGGTATGTATTTATTTCAGAGAGTAATAAATATGGGTATAATTTTTGGAGAAAAAATGAGATAGTCACAGTGTGCGCATGATTACGGATAAAATATTGGTCTCAACACAATATTTTGGGTATCTAATACAACAAGCCTGTTTAAGAAACTGAACCAGAAATTATTAACATTTAAATTTAATTTCTATTTTATATACCAATTTCAAATAAAATGTTAAAAATAGTTAAAATTTAAACTTTCCTTACCCCTCCAAAAAACTTTGGAGAAAATATGTACAAACCTTTTGGTTCAATTTTTGTAGAACATAGCACAATACATATTCAGCAAAAATTTTATGTAAAAATATTCAATAATTCTTGAGATATTGTGCGTGCAATATAAAAAAAACACATTTTGAGATACGCTTTAAAGATATGGGCATTTTCAATGTTTACGTTGAACAGCTGATACATTTTCCTTCACAACTTTCATAATTATGGGAATTTCTTTAACGCAGATTGTTTTCAATTGTTCAGAAAGGACTGGGGATTAACATATTTTTTTTCATAAAATCGAAAATTTTTGAGGTTTAACTGTCGTATGTCCCCTTAAAATGATTTATTTCTCAATATGAATACATTCCCTTAATGCTCAATAAGGAAAAGAATCCAAGGAACAAAAATTATAAAAACAACGAAGGGAGAATATATTAATGTTTGGAACATATTAAGTTATGAAATATTGAAAGATGTCACAGCAGAAACATTTCTTGTTTTTCCTTTA